>JAWNNO010006332.1:0-33107 GCA_035044985.1 Lordiphosa fenestrarum | reverse complement strand
TGAGGTCGCTGAACCCGGAATGTTTCAAATCTGAAACATGACTTTGAAAAAAAGGGGGAAAGAGAAAGGAGAAAATAGGCCAAGGTTGAGAGCATTAGTTGGCGATTTTGGTTGCTTGCGCGCAGTCGCATAAGTATTGGTGTCAAAAGTAAAAAGTCCCATAT
Source organism: Lordiphosa fenestrarum (assembly GCA_035044985.1). NCBI lineage: Eukaryota > Metazoa > Arthropoda > Insecta > Diptera > Drosophilidae > Lordiphosa > Lordiphosa fenestrarum. Next base: position 32,943 of record JAWNNO010006332.1, on the reverse strand, counting down.
TTTTATTGCTAATGTAGGCTTTGTTAAAAATGATAAAAATTTATGTGAAGTGATGAGGAAGAATCCCAACCAAAGTCTAGTTCTGCAGGCAGAATCAGCTATAAATAGCGGGTGAGTCAGCTCCGGACCAGAAGCCCTGACCAGTGACCAGGCCAACCTGTAGCGCCTGGTCAACATTTTTATTTTGGGATACATTACCCCTTTTTTATGAGCCGCACAAAGTTTTTTCTGGCAAAGCGCCAAGCTCTGCAGTTGGCTATTTTTTTTTGTGACTGTGAGATGAAATTAATGGCGGCATAATCTTTGCGTCCCAGTCCCTACTCAATCCATCCAACTGCTGCAAAAACCCTAAGCACAAAGTTTTTAAATATCTTCATTTTTGCGGAGACCGGCAGTGTGCAACTTATTTTTCAAATTGAAGAGCAGATAGTACAGCTCATCGATCGGTCAAATGTTCGCACAATTGACCGATCGATGAGCTGTACTATCTGCTCTTCAATTTGAAGAATAAGTTGCACACTGCCGGTCTCCGCAAAAATGAAGATATTTAAAAACTTTGTGCTTAGGGTTTTTGCAGCAGTTGGATGGATTGAGTAGGGACTGGGACGCAAAGATTAGGCCGCCATTAATTTCATCTCACAGTCACAAAAAAAATAGCCAACTGCACACCAAGCTCCGCAGTTGGCTATTTTTTGTGACTGTGAGATCAACGGCGGCCTAATCTTTGCGTCCCAGCTCCTACTCCGTCCCCCTATTCCAAACCGCCGCAAAAACCCTAAGCACAAAGTTTTTAGATTCTTCATTTTTGCGGAGACCTGCAGTGTGCAACTTATTCTTCAAATTGAAGAGCAGATAGTACAGCTCATCGATCGGCAATTGTGCGAACATTTGACCGATCGATGAGCTGTACTATCTGCTCTTCAATTTGAAGAATAAGTTGCACACTGCCGGTCTCCGCAAAAATGAAGATATTTAAAAACTTTGTGCTTAGGGTTTTTGCAGCAGTTGGATGGATTGAGTAGGGACTGGGACGCAAAGATTAGGCCGCCATTAATTTCATCTCACAGTCACAAAAAAAATAGCCAACTGCAGAGCTTGGTGCTTTGCCAGAAAAATTTTTGTGCGGCTCTTAAAAAAGGGGTAATGTATCCCAAAATAAAAATGTTGACCAGGCGCTACAGGTTGGCCTGGTCACTGGTCAGGGCTTCTGGTCCGGAGCTGACTCACCCGCTATTTATAGCTGATTCTGCCTGCAGAACTAGACTTTGGTTGGGGATTCTTCCTCATCACTTCACATAAATTTTTATCATTTTTAACAAAGCCTACATTAGCAATAAAAATATGGGACTTTTTACATTTGACACCAATACTTATGCGACTGCGCGCAAGCAACCAAAATCGCCAACTAATGCTCTCAACCTTGGCCTATTTTCTCCTTTCTCTTTCCCCCTTTTTTTCAAAGTCATGTTTCAGATTTGAAACATTCCGGGTTCAGCGACCTCAAACGCAGACCTTTTTCAGCACTCATTGCCCAGCCCTATCCTACCCAACACCTGTTCTACCCGCTAGTTATCGATAGCGATAACTTTTGACCCGCGTGTTTAACTAAGCAGGCCACAACACAGTTAGGGAGTAATATCGACTTTTAAAAGTTATTACCTTCGACGAACCTTTCAACTTCTTATAAGTGAGACTGATGGACAAGATAAACCTACCATGCTAGAGTTTTGGAAAAAGTGGGAAAAAGCGCACAACCAAGAATTCTCCAATGAAGAACTATTGCAACTGGAATTGCAAATTACTAATGAAGAAGATGACTGTGACCGTTCAAAAGAAATCTCAAAAGAACAAAATTTAACCTCCAAACAAATTTCCAAAGCGATGTGTTTGATTGACGAAGGTATGGATATTTTATTAAAAAACGATCCCGACAGCGAAAGGAGTCTTAAAGTGTCCTAGGCGGTAATTACGAATATCAATTGCTACAAGGAAATGTATTTTACGTTGAAAAAAAAAATGTTCAGCAAACATTGGACCAATTTTTTTTTAAAGAAAGCCGGCCTTCGACGACAGACAATAAAGACTCATCAGTGAGTGATTAATTCAAATTTTATTTTTTATAATTGAGTATGTAATTGAAGAATTTATTTTGTTTTAACTGAATTAGTTTCTTTTTGTTTTTATATGTATAATATGTAATAAAATGAAATATTGTTTTGGTTTTTTTTTAATGTTTACTTTGTTCAATTTTCTTTTTAAAAAGTAGTACTTTTGTAACCCTGGAACCCATCTTCGATCTTTACATGGTTTGCTTTAGAAAATCTGAATTCGGTTTGCGTTCGTTGCGTGTAACTATATTTAATCCGATTGACTTGAAACTCGGTTAGTAAGGAAATTAAGTGAAATAAATTGAGATGTAATTTTCCGATGTGGGAAAGTTTGACCGTAGGGCCGGAAAATTCCCGCAAAAGTGTCGGAAAAGTTTGTATGGGGAAAATTTTATTTACCATCCGATTGCCTTGAAACTCGGTTTGTAAGCAAAGTATGCGAAATAATTGGACACGTGTTTTCCCGATTTTGAAAAATCCACCCACAAGGAAAATTGCCGGAAAATTCGATCTGCAAAGATCAATTTATCTCCCGATTGACTGAAAATTCGGTTAGTAAGGAAAGTAAGTGAAATAAATTTAGATTTATTTTTCCGATGTCGGAAAATTCGACAGTATGGTCTAGGAAAATTCTGCATCCGAAAACTGTTTATCTTCCGATTGACTTGAAACTCGGTTTGTAAGGACCGTAAAAAAATAATTTGGACCTAGGGTCGGAAAACTTCCGGAAACTTCGAATCCAATTAACTAAATTTCATCCGATTGACATGAAATTAAGTTTGTAAGGATAGTAGAAGAAGTAGCGATAACGATAAAGGGTAGAATATTGGTGGTCATGATTGTATAAAGGTTTAGTTTCCAGCGAGTAGCTCCAAACGTATTTTATGAGCTACATTCCAAAAAGTACGGAATACGTGACTTTAAATATTTTTAAACTCAACCCACAAAGTTAAAAAATATGCGGAAAGTTGTTGTATGCAACTCTTTTGATCTTCATTTGTTCAGCTCCATGAACATTTTGAAAGCATCACATTATAAAAGATTACCAGCATTATAAATTAGTAACAAATTAATGCAAAGCGAGCGATACCGCTGGTAAATAAAGCTAGTTATGTACAGGGTTGTCCATATTCGACGGACCCATCTGGCAACGCCATAACTTTTGACAGAGATGTCAGATCGCTTAATGACATACCGCGTTTGAAGCGTCAGTCCAAGCAGATTTTTACCATGGAACAATACACGCCACGCGAGCGCTCTGAAATAGTTGAAATTTACATTCAACAGAACAAGTCAATTGTGAAAACAAAATTATCATGTCCGATGAATTGCCGTATTTACGCCACTGAAAATCCTCAGGAGATTCAAGAAGTGCCTCTTCATGACGAAAAAGTCACAGTTTGGTGCGGCGTTAGTGCGAAATCGGTCATTGGGCCGTTTTTCTTCCAAAATGAAAATGGCCATGCTGTTACCATCAACCAGGAGCGTTATCGCGACATGATGACCAATTTTGTGATGCCAATTATTCTTCGAAAGCGTATGAGGCAGTTCTGGTTTCAACAAGACGGCGCTCCACCGCACACAAGTCGCATAACAATCGATTTTCTGAAGAAATTGTTTCCGGGCCGTTTGATGTCGAAAAGTGGTGATTTGGACTGGCCACCGCGTTCGCCCGATTTGACGCCGCCTGACTTCTTCTTGTGGGGATATTTGAAGTCAAAGGATTACGTTAACAAGCCAAGGACCGTAGAAGAGCTCAAGGACAACATTCGTGAAGAAATAGCCGCTATTCCGGCCGAAATGTTGGCGAAAACGATGGAAAATGCTGCAAAAAGGGCACAATACGCCATCAACGCCACAGGCGGCCATTTGAGAGATATCATATTCAAAAATTGATGTAAACAAATCTACTTGGAACAAATTAAATGATTAACATTGCCAACCGCCAAATTTTTATTTTTTTCTTTGATTTTTTTAAAAAAAACATGGGTCCGTCGAATATGGGCAACCCTGTATAAGAGAGTAGAGAACCGAAGTCTGTAAACTATGTCGCTCTTACTCTCACTAGACTTACGCACTTGCATTGTCGCATTTCAGTTTCAGTTCTTCTATACCCATTAAACCATTAAGTTGCACTCGCTGTGTTGTTCTTTGCGGTCTGGTTATCTACTCCAACACGTGGATATCCCAACATTGGTTATGGGCCCAGTCACCCTAACCGTAAAAAACATGGTTTAATATATCGACCAATAAAAAGTCAATGTGAAGAACTCAAAGAAAAAATTGTTAAACTGCAGTAATTCGTGTACCCGCAAAAAAGTAACGTGGACGGACGGTTAACAAAATGAGTATGTCTCTCCAAATCGATAAACTCGGTGAAGACAATTATGATGTGTGGAGAATGTCTATGCGTAGCGTACTGATAACTCAAGATTTGTGGAATGTGACATGTGGCTAGTTGGGAAAACTCACAGATCCGGGAAAATTTTGTTGTGGCAATAGAAACTCGTGACACGTTACCCCCTTTTGAAATCATAAAAGTGAAGCTTCTTGAAGAAGGAGCAAGGAAGGCAGAAAAAGATGATCGCGAGCGTTTTGTGCAAGCGGTATATGCACATAGAGACGTACATAGTAAGAAAGCTCAAAACCAAAGTGAAAATCGCCAAGACAGTCGTAAAAGTGGCAAAAAGAACGGGAAAGTGAGTGAGTGCCGAAAAAGGAGAATTGGCGACAATGAAAACAGAGAGCAGTCTAACTGTTCAATGCACAGCGACTCTGTAACCAAAGAGAAAATACATGGTGTCTCGAATCGGGTGCTACATCGCAAATGTGTTGTGTTAAGAATATGTTCGTGACATTTGCTGAGGAAAAGGCAAAGATTATGTTAGCAGCTGAGCTGTAGTCACCCGGTAGTGGCACAGTGAAGTTTAAGCCTGGAAACATTGAACTCAAAGAAGTTTTATATGTTCCATGACCATGAGCAAAGCAGCGGAGAATGAAAAGTTTATAACTTTAGGAAACAAAGAAGTGCTTATAAAGAATAGTAAAGGCGAAATACTGCTAAAAGCGGTGAAAGATTTATATGTCCTTAGAAAACAGTGCGGTACATATGCTAAAAGAGGTTTCGCAAGCCACAAGATGGCACGATCGGTACGGCCACCTCAACTTTCAAAGTTTGAGAAAACTCGGCGAGAAAAATCTTGTGATCGGAATGAACATTAAAGATATGTCCGGGAAAATAAATTGATATACGTGTAACAAGGCAAAGATATGTTCATTGCCATTCCCGCAGAAGTCGGAAAGAGTGACGAACGGACTATTAGAATTGATTCACACCAGAGACCGCAAACCGTCAGTTAAGCAGTTAAGCGAGTGTTTGGATCAAGAGCATTTGCCCTGGATAAGACTAAGAAAGGGAAGTTCCAGGCAAAGGGAAAGGAGTAAATTTTTGTTGGCTACTCCTATCAGAAAATGCTTACCGACCGTACGATCCTGAGAAGCGAAGCGTATGTGATCGTCGAGATGTCAAGTTCGTCGAGGGTGTGTTTTCTTCAAAATGAAGAAATAAATAACAATTTTGTAACAAACATCATTCGCCTTGAGTCCAATACAGATTCTACCATTGATCTCTGATCAGCACCAAATTTAAATATGTGATAACCATCAATGAGAAACTCACTCTCCTAAATTTTTAGTCTGATAGTCGCTATTGGACTGGAGTTATGGGGGCGGAAAGTTAAATGAAAAAACTTTTATTTCTTAAGAACCGCTTAACCGATTTCGATAAGTTAAATATATGTTATTGGAGTCCACAATACAATTCAAAATATAATTTTTGCACATTTTTATCACCAATTCTTAGGCCCAAAAAATATTATTGAAATTTTCCATTAATTTTTTTAAGGTGCTCACCTATTGGGACACCTACAATTTTTGGTTGGATTTTCCATTAAGAGGTCTTTTACAACATATAATTTTTGCAGACACATCCCAAATTCGCTTCATGGTGAAAAATAATTAAACATTTAAAAAGTGTTTTTCAAATATTTTTTTTATATATAAAAGCACACTTTACAATTCATCAACTAAAAAGAAGAAATAGCAAACGTTTTCAGTCGACGGAGTAGATTTTCATTTAGTGTTATTTGAAATGGAATTCTAATATTTCCAAAATGGATTCAGATTCCGATAATGCACTATGCTTGTGAATGTGCAAATGGAAGAAGAACAGTTGGCTGTTGCTCTCACGTTGCTGCCGTGGTTTACTACTTATCACATGCAAGATTCTTATCAAAAATTATTCGACCAGCTGAAATTGTTACAGATATGTTCTCGAGAAATGAAATCGTTTCAGTAATAGACGAAATCAGTGACGAAGATTAATTTTTGTTTGTCAATTTTAACTGTCTAATACTAAATGGTTTTCTTTAGCACATGTTAAGCTTATATAAAATTGTTTTAAGTTAGTTAATTTTCTTAAGTGTTTTTATCACAGCGTAAGTAAAGAAAAATCTAGCTTGTTGAGGCAGATGGAAAATCATACCCGGTTACACTCCGCAGCATCTGTCGCAATGGCTATTGGCAGCACATGCAGAGTTCAATATAACATAATTGAATTTCATACATGTTTTTCAGTGTTTTATCCTATTATCTATATTACTGTACTGTATTATTACTGTACTTTAGTTTCAAGCTCTTAGCCAACAGAATTTAAGACCAGAGTAAGTATTAAACAAGAGTTATGGGCATGTGGACGTGAGACATTGAATGCTGGCCTAACTGCATTATATTAATATTTTCGCTAACTTGACAATCAGTAATGTTTTAATAAGAGGAGTGAACAAGGAAGCAAGGAAACAAGGAAGATAATTGTTTTTAATGACAAAAAACTCAAATCTACTCTGACTATTAAAAATATTGACTATTTCCCCTTTTTAGTCAATATACAGTGTGCCTAATAGCCTATGCACACTAGCCCACATCTACCGTTTACCGTCTACCATCACAGACGGTACGTAAGAACTTGCCGTGCCAAATTTTCTCAAAATATTCCCCCGTCAGCTGGGGATGTTCCTATTTCATGCTGTTTCACTCATCGTAAATGCGATATTTCTGTGTCCACCACTACAAAAAATGACATTCGCAACGAAAACGTAAACAATGTGAGCGCGGCAAGTGATTGTCAAACTTCAAATGTCAAACGTCTACTAGAAGATGGCCATGCTGATGGAGGAAAGAGGGATTAAAATCCACTGGACTAATGTAAGGACAAAAACTGGCACCCACCAGGAACTGATTACGTTTGCTAGGGAGAGAAATGAAATGCAGAGGAAGCATCACGAGCAGACTCGAAACATTTTGCGGGAAATGGGTGGACAAAACGCCTCTTTTCAAAACTGTCATTTGGATTTGCTTAAGCAAAAAACTTTGTTTTTAGATTTATTAAATAAATAAATTTATAAATTCAATAATTAAGTGTCAATGGATGGCAGTAAAATTAACTTTTGTTTTAAACACTTTTCGCTTCATGCTAAAAGTGACTCCGCAATTGCAGATCTTATAGCTTCAGCAGGACCATTAAAACTAATTTTCGATGTCCATATCATCCACGTATCCGTCATTTTCCAACTCGGCAATTAGTTGAATAATCATCTGCTGCTGCTGTTGAGCGGCAGCTAACAAAACCACCAAATTAGTTGAACTATTTTCCTTTGTTTTAGACAATTTAATTATTTTGATTGACGTTGGGGGAAGAAAACGAAGGCATTGACGGTAGACGGTGGACGGTGACAGTATCAACACAAGTTTCATTTTTTCACCATCTCATCGTTCCGCTGAGATGGACTGTAGTGTGTATAGGCTATAAACATATTTAATTCTTTTTTAAGGTTTAATTATTTTTCACCATGTAGTTTAATTGGGATGAGATCGCAAAAATTATATAATTTAAAGAACTTCCTTATGGAAAACCCAACCAAAAATTGTAGGTGTCCCAATAGGTTAACACCTTAAAAAAATTAATTGAAAATTTTAATAATATTTTTTGGGCCTAAGAATTGGTGATAAAAATGTGCAAAATTTATATTTTGAATTGTATTGGGGACTATAACATATATTTAACTTATCTAAATCGATTAAGCGGTTCTTAAGAAATAACAGTTTTTCCATTTAACTTTCCGCCCCTATAACTCCAATCCAATAGCGACTATCAGACTAAAAATTTAGGAGAGTGAGTTTCTCATTGATTGTTATCACATATTTAAATTTGGTGCTGATCAGAGCGGGGGCAGTTTTTGTATGCTTACTCGGCTATGCCCTTTCCCTTCCCTTTCAATTGACCAAATGCACGTTCAATAACCGCTCTTATTGCGGAAAAGTTAGTATTGAATCTAACTTGTGATGCACACCGATGGTTGTTATCTGCTGAGTCGCCAATTAAATGCCTTTCCTTATTAATAAATGGATTCGATTCGTTTGAAAGTTTTGAAAAAAAGGGACTTATCTTAAAGGAACCGAGCATCATGCATCCTACCAGGTTGGCCTACAAACACATCAATATACATCAATACTATATACTCAAATATTTGGTGTCCAGAACTTTAAGGAATATTAAAGCGGTCAGACAAGAACGACTCTTGATTTGCCAGCAACCATATCGTAAACATGAGTTTCTTTTCCAAAGCAACATGCGAAATTGGCTCATTGAGGGACACCTCTTTTATGAGAGAGAGAGACCACGCGAAGAAGACTCTACAAATGTAAACAGTAATAAACAAAGGATTTATTTTAATTGGAGTTACCTAAGATTACCTTAAAAGTAGCACGCGACATTCTGAAATGTTCCTTTAATTGGTCCGATCTATAATTTTTAATTGTACGTTCAAAGTATCATTGGGTCCGTGTTCGCGACATCTTGTGTTTGAATAGGCGCTTCTCCAAACTTTCCTTCTCTGCCATTGCCAGGACAGATTCCAAAGACCTGCATTTATTTACGCTATTTGCATCCGAAACCACACCGTCCGCCAATTCAGTTAACATAATCAAACTCCTTTGCTCGCTCATTTTGCTTTTCTCTTTGTTTTATTTTCTTTTTCTTATGCTAGCAATATCACGGTTTTTTAAAATCACGCTTTTAAAAATGCGCCTGTTTATGCTGTCATATAAAAAACATATTTCTACAGTGAGATGCAACCTATGTAAAATCATGATTTTGTGTTTATGATTGTATTTTTTGGAAAAATCATGATCTGAAACCATGTTTTTTTGCAAGCATAAACGTAGTAATTGACAGATCAGACAAATCAGACTAGTCCATCATAAAATTTTTGTGATTGAGACTCATTCATGACAATCGAACAAAAATCGAACTAGATCCATCGGTTATTTGTCATCGATTTATGCTGCTAAACAAGGCCATTGTTTATACTCCGTACAGTAGGTAGTACCTACTAGGTACATAGAGTATCAAAATATTGTGAAAAAGTATGTAACAGCTAGAAGGAAGCATCTCCAACCCTATAAAGTATATATATTCTTGATCAGCATCAACAGCCGAGTCATGTCCGTCTGTCCGTATGAACGCACAGATCTCAGAGATGGTATGAGATAGAGGTTTGACATGTATGGGACATATGCTTCTTATGTCTGCAGGCAGATTAAGTTTATTTTCTATTTTATCCACGTCCCCTCCCGCCCCCGCAATTTAGAAAAAACGTCAGCAGCAGCTACTACTGCAGCATCAAAATTTATGCTGAGCGTATAATTTCGTTGGTACAGAGTATGCTATAGTCGGGCTTGACCGACTTTTTTTCTTGTTTTTTGTTTGGTGTTTTAATGATTCGTCAAACACTGTAAAATGGTTTGAAGTACGATTCTTCACTCAAATTTTCCCCATCTCTATCTCCGCCGATTTCTTCGACTGCTCCACGCCCAATACAGGTTTATTACCTAAAATTATGTTACACTACGCCTTAACTCAAAAGATAAATATTTTGCGCGCTTACGTGCTGCAAAAATTTGAATCTTCGGTTCTGTACCATGATGCAACAAGAGAGGGGAGGTGACATCAGTGTGAGTTCTCTGCAAAGTACCTTCACGTTCAGTGCTGCGCGTACTTTTGAAGCGTAAGCTTTTGGCAAAAGTACGCATCACACTCATAACGCCCCACTTTGTATTGTTGCATCATGTTCTGTACGATGCATTTTTCGTACTTGCCAGTGTATGATGCAGTTTGTGATTGGTACTTTCCTTTTTTACCTTGCATAAAAGGCATTCTTAGATGAAAAGACGCCTACTTGGCAGCATATATTTACTCTCAGAATATGTAAAAGCATATGACATATTCCAAAATAGGTCAAAATAGGTCGGAATGTTCTCAAATACGTGTTTAGGTTGGAGATATGCAAATATGTCAAATATGCAAAATAAATTAGGATTCAAATTGGTCTACTTTTCATGATTTTTTTTTTATGGATCGTGAATTTCCGCCAACTCCGCTGCTCTCCTTATTGCGAAGTCGCGTGGAATAAGGTGCAGTGGTTTGGCGGTTTGTATGTGTCCATAGCTGAGTAGCGCCATGGTGCCTGCCGCACATAGACGTTGAGCTGGCTTGTCCCAGCGGCACACAGCTAAATGTGTTCTATCGAAAGTTGCCTGACGGAAATATAATGAGCTACAACTGCTTCCTTTCTGTAAATGGAGAGTAAACAGACTGCAAACAATTCGCATTACAATTTAAAAGAAATTATACGCATTTGTATTATAGCACAAATACAATTTAATTATAAATTTTGTAGAGACATAAGAAGCTAAGTTCTGAAAACGGAAACCAGTATTAAATTATGTAGTTAAAGGAGAGAGACTAGCTTAGGAGACTAGCTTACGATTTAATGTTAATCTTTGTTCAACTAGTAAATATGCATTAAATAATTAAAATTGAACACAAACAAGACCTCTTATATAAGGTTGTCAAAAAAGTCTTGCGGTATTTCCGCAAGCTTGTCTTTGCAAGCGCGTAGTTCTAGTTGTATTCGCCGCATCGGTTCACGCTAGAGCTTTTTGGAAAGCTCTTTTCACGCGCTAACACGTGTTTGATTTATTGTTGTTTGTTTTTAGTCGTTCGTGAGTTATAGTGTCGCAAACATGGAGCAAAATAAAGAGAATACGGCATATTTTACAGTACTACTACGATAAAGGCAAAAATGCATCTCATGCTGCCAATAAAATTTGTGCAGTTTATGGACCCGATACAGTTTCCATTTCCACCGCACAACGATGGTTTCAACGTTTTCGTTCTGGTGCAGAGGTGATCCGGAAGGCCTGTCGTCGAAAATTGCGATAAAATCGCTGAATTGATCGAAAGAGACCGGCATAGTAGCAGCCGTAGCATCGGCCAAGAGCTGTGCATGAGTCATCAAACCGTTATAAACCATTTGAAGAAGCTTGGATTCAAGTCCACACGACTTGACGCAAAAAAACATTTTGGCCCGTATGGATGCATGCGAATCGCTTCTGAATCGCATCAAAATCGACCCGTTTTTGAAGCGGATGGTGACTGGCGATGAAAAGTGGGTCACTTACGACAACGTGAAGCGCAAACGGTCGTGCTCGAAAAGCGGTGAAGCTGCCCAGACGGTGGCCAAGCCTGGATTGACGGCCAGGAAGGTTCTTCTGTGTGTTTGGTGGGATTGGCAGGGAATCATCCACTATGAGCTGCTCCCCTATGGCCAAATGCTCAATTCGGACCTGTACTGCCAACAACTGGACCGCTTGAAGGCAGAACTCATGCAGAAGAGGCCATCTTTGATCAACAGAGGCCGAATTGTCTTCCATCAGGACAACGCCAGGCCACTCACATCTTTGGTGACGCGCCAGAAGCTCCGGGAGCTCGGATGGGAGGTTCTTTTGCAACCACCGTATAGTTCGGATCTCGCACCAAGTGATTACCACCTATTTCTGTCCATGGCGAACGAGCTTGGTAGTCGGAAGTTGGCCACAAGAGAGTCCTGTGAAAATTGGCTCTCCGAGTTTTTTGACAATAGGGAAGCGAGCTTCTATAAGAGGGGCATTATGAAGTTGGCATCTCGTTGGGAACTCGTCATCGAACAAAACGGCGCATATTTGACTTAAATCGCATTATTATAACCAATTTTATGAACAATTGAAAATTCAATAAAAATACCGCAAGACTTTTTTGACGACCTTATACTTGCAGGCAGATCAAGTTTATTTTCATTTTGTGCTACGCACCCTCCTGCGCCCGCAATTTGAAAAAAATCGTCATATCTCCCACAGTTTTGAAGATAGATAGTTCGTACCTTCTTGACATATTTAGTAATCAGGACTATTTACCGATCCGCCAAAGGATTGGAAAAGATCGGCTGAACAGTGGTAGAGTTATGAGGAAAAAAAGTTGTACTTGGTTGCACCGACCGCAGCGGCGCTTCGCAATCCTTCATAAAATTCGCCGTACGTTACGATTTTGACAAACGCTTTGTCGACCTACTCTAACTTATACGTCTACGTTTTTGGTACGTTTTGCAGTTCTCTGATGCCTGCACACCCTCAGGAGTCATTTTAAGCTTTTGTTTGGGCTTTAGAAAATACTAATAAACTATTAATACCACACTACCATTCCAAGAAAACCCCCGAAAGCTTTAAGTGAACGAGGGATAAAAAAAATCGTCATAGCCGAAGTCTTTTCTGGATCGGTTCGCTCAGATATGCCCTGCTACTACAATCAGCTAGATTAAATGAGATACGAAGCTTATCGACTTAAAATCCCATTGATCAGTGGGAGAGGATAAGTGTAAATGTTCACTTTCCTGTTGTCCAAGCAAATACGCACTTCTCCAGGTTTTTGAACCAAAACGACTGGAGAGGACCAAGCACTGTCCGATTCATCAATCACCCCTAATTGGAGTATCCTGCCAATTTCGGCATATATAAAGCTTTTCTTGTGCTGGAGAAATCGGGAAATGTTGCTGTTTAACAGGCTTCGCGACACCTACATCAATGCTATGGGGCGAATCGGAAAAGTGGCCTTGAATATTTATAATCTACCTTGACGCAAAAGACATCGATTCGGTGACAAGGAAAAGAAGCAAGCAACTTCATTTAGGCGGAGCCCAGTAACAGACTGGCTTATTCATTGCCGGGTGCACTTCTAGATTACGATAAGGAACTTGAGAACAATGTTCTCGAGGTTCTCGATGGAAAAACTCAATGAGTATTTCTCCCCGAAACAAAACTCTACGTTTGAGGGGCACCTCTTTAGGAACATAAACCCAAGTAACATCGTGACGTTCGCTCATTAATTATTGCGGTTGCGTCAACCGACCTGCTAGGACCATTACCAAACAGCGAACACGTACTCGTCCTGATCGGCTATTACTCAAGATTCATGGAGAATAAGCTGATACGGTCCATCACATCATAAACCATACTTTAGGCGATGAGAGAAATTGTTTGCAGGCTAGGATATCCCAAACAGCTAAGGACGGACAACGGAAGGCAATTTGTGAGCGCAGAGTTCGAAAAATACTTCAGAGTGAGTGGCATGGCAACTATTAACTCCTCCTCCTTATTGGCCACATGGCAAACTGGGGAGTCCAAAGGATGAACCCGGTAGCCGCGCCGGATAATGTCACGGACGGTACATCGGCTCGCACTCGACGTTCCGAAGATGAGTGCACATCTCGCGGTGCAGATTCATTGATCTGGGACAAGCAGCATACCAAAACGAAAATGGATAATTTCCATGCCGTAAAAACTTAGGATGATGAGAAGTCTGTCATCGAAATGCTGGAGAGTGATGGCTACGAGACGCTGTTGCAGCAAAAGCCGGAGAAGGATGATCTTCAATCGGGTGAGGTCATCAATAAAATTAAGTCCCGTGCGTCGCCATCGCCGCAGTGACCACCGCGTGAGAAGCGCTTGACACGCGGAGGTAGCGGTGCCTGGACAACTATGCACTCAGAGAAAAAATAGAGAATTTCATTCTTGGATCAAGAGTATTCGAGATCAATAGTTCGATAAGACTGAAAATTCTTGATCCAAGAGTGAAATTCTTGATCCAAGTATGAATTTTTGATCCCGGTTTTCTTTATCCAAGAGCTTCAATACTTGATCTAAGAACAAAACATTCTCGAATCAAGTAGAAAAATTCTCGAATCAAGTGCCAAACGAACTCAAATCCAAGATTTCTCATTCTTGAATCAAGAGCTCCACAGGATAAAAACTAAGATCGTTCACTCTTAAATCAAGATCTTGTCAGACTCAAAATCAAGATCGAACATTCTGAAACTAAGAGCTTCATATGCTCAAATCCAAGATTGTTCGTTCTTGAATCAAGATCTTGTCAACCTCAAAATCGAGATCGACTATTCTTGAATTAAGAGCTTCATATACTCAAACTCAAGATTGTTCGTTCTTGAATCAAGATCTTGTCAAACTAAAAATTAAGAGCACCCATTCTTGAACTAATAAAACAACAATTTAACGTTTTTATTTAATTTTATTTAATTTAAAAATATTTAAAGTAAGAATCGCCTAAATATACTTAAAACGGACCACAGTTTTTCCGTTATTTTATGGGTACAAATGTAGGGGCGGGCTCTCAAATTCGTTTAAAAGTTTTACAGTAGTTTTTCCAGTAGCACAACCCACTACATATGCCCGAAAATGGCTATCAAATTCTCTAACCCCAATTTTTTCGCATATAACATAAACATTGGACGTTTCATTCTCCTTAATAATGAAATTCTTAATTTTAAATAAATCAAAAGCAGATAAGTTCATACCCAAGTAGTAATTTTTCTTATATCTTGTACCTTTATAGGTAACTTCATCGAACACCTTACAATTTTCAAAGTTGTCAAAAGTTTCTTTAATTTGGTCACAAAATGTTTCATTACTAACATTGATACTAGTCGAATTAAATGTTACAACAGGTTCTATGGACTTTTCATGATCAACTAAGAACTTTGCAAAATTTAAGCCGCTTTTCATAGTAAGTGAATATGGAGGGTTGATTCTTGAATTAATGTTGTGAAAATAAGCCTTAGCGTCTTTGTGCTTAGCTTCGAACCTCATACACCACACATATTTAAGCGGTCCGCATTTTTCGATTGAAGTTGCGTAGTGTACCATAAAATGGTGTACCATAAAATGGTGTTTTGGCTTTATTGGACAAAATAATTTCGTATACATGACATGATGTTCTTTTACCAACTCACGAAGTTTTTTTAAGTCGGTGGAGTTATAGTGGGACTTAAAAAGCAATTCTATGATATTGAGTAAAGTTAGCAACACCTGTCACTCCTGAGTACCGATAGGTATCAAATCGCCTATCATTAATGGCAAAAGGTGAACAAAGCAACTTACTTCACTTGCAGTCATTTTTAGGTTAAAAGACTTTAAGCGATTAAGCTTGATGCGAACAGAACTATTTCCATTCTCCATATGGAAAGAAGGATTTTCTGCTATTAATATTATTTAGAGATACTATTTTTTTCTCAATTAATGCAAGAAGTATGTGGCATATATCAATACACATACTCCCTCCAATATATCGTGCATTATATCGAAGCAAATATTTTCTGATACTTTAAAAGTTTTTAGCTCTGTTCGGAGCAGCAGCTGGTTCCAATTAGTATTTAATTCTCTTCAAATCTGTTCTCTCTTAAACTAAGTCAAAAGCTTGTTGTTGCGCTCTTATATATGTAAACAAACCCACTCACAATTCTAACTGTCATACATACTCAAATACTCTTGTACTTAGCTGCTAATCTTTTGCATTGCTAATGGGTAGTTGTAATCTGAGAGCCACCGAGTGCAGCAGCATCTTCGCGATCAACCAATTTCGTATATGCCAATTTACCCACGGCCACGGCCTATTGATTTTGTGGAATTAATATAATAAAGTAAATGTAATTGATGAAGAGGAATTTATTGAAACTTTCTTTTTATCAAAGTTGTCGAAAAAGCTCGGCAGCTTCCAACATTTTGGTGACCCCGACGTGATAGCCGTGGTGTTATAATATTGTGCATAAACATTTCCAAAAATTGTTAAATTAACTTTAAAATTGTGTGCACCGTGCATATGAAAACAAATACGGCTTCAATCAGTGCAGAAAAAAGATCACACACACACACAAGAACTGCGAACGTGTGCTTGTGCGTGCGAATCCGTTATCTTTTCATCTTTGCTTTCGCCTTCTGCTTTGGTCGCTGCAAAGCAAAGACTTTTGCCTAGCTGCACAGAACAATCTCGAAATTGAACGGTTATTCGCTTTGCCTTTCAACATAACGGTGATCGCGTATTCTTGTTGCCGCAGCTGCAGGAAAAGCAGTCGAAAATTATTCTCGTAGCGAACACACGCGTGCGCCCAGCAAACATAACCTGCAAGTTGCCATCATTTAATTATTGGAAGTCGTCAACATGGATAACCAGACTCCACATAACGAAACGTCAGCTAATACCGCTCCGCCTAGTGAATCGTACGGCTCCGCTGCCGCATCCAGTGGAAGCACCCCTATAGACCGGGTTGCGTTTTTAAATCTCAAAACAAACGCTATATTCGACCGGCTTAATGCTATTTGTGCTGAGATGGATGTTCAGAGGCTGCAAGGCATGGATGAATATGGTCTAAGGGGATTGCTGGAATCATTGAACGAGCTGAAATCGAATTTCGTCATCGCGCATACAAGTTTGGAGGAGCTGCATTTTGATTCTATATCTAGTGAGCTGCCTGCCAGGTTTGATTCCATTTTGTTGAGCCTGAGAGCTACTCTCCAGCGTGAACTTGGCAAACGTGAGCCGGCTCAACATTGTTCCACATTCAGAGTGAATACAAACGATTCCCAATCAGTAGTGGTTATGGCCAATCGGTCGCGCTTGCCTCAGCTGGAGCTGCCTAAATTCGATGGGGCATATACAGAGTGGGCCAGTTTCTTCGCAATGTTCACTTCTGTAATTGACAAGGAGGCGGATATTTCTCCTATCGAAAAGCTGCAACATCTTCGTTCCTGCTTGACTGGCTCTGCGCTGGACACAATCAGCTCTTTGGAAATCAATCAGGCTAACTACAACATTGCTATTAACATTCTTCAAAAGAGATTCGATAATAAACGTCTCATTTTACAGGCACACATCAGGGAGATATTTGGGCTGGGCAAGGCAGACGAGTCTATGGGCAAGCTACGCGAGCTGACGGACAAGGTCACTTCACACCTCAGAGCATTGGAATCGCTTGCAACTAAGGAAGAAGTGGCTGACTGCATTCTCGTGGAATCTTTGCTCCAGAAGCTGGACAAGAACACTCAGAGCAAATGGGAGGAAAGTTCTCCGATCAACGAGATGCCATCCTGAGAGAAATTATCGACATTTCTGGAGAAGCGATGCCGAACGCTTGAAAATGTGCAGCGCGCCATGCAGGAGCATGATGGTCAGGTTGTAAAATCCGGAAAAACTGTGAGTACGCAGAGAAAATCGTTTGTGGCTGCAAAGACGTCGTCAAGTACGTGCATAATATGTGACGGCACAGATCACCAGATTTATCATTGCAAACGTTTCGAACACTTATCGCCAATCGCTCGACATAAGGAGGCTAAAAGGCTTTCGTTGTGCCTTAACTGCCTGAAAAAAGGCCATCAAATGAGGGATTGCAAATCTGGTTCTTGTCGCACTTGCCAATTAAATCATCACACTCTTTTGCACTATAGTCGTGTGTCGTCACCCGCTACTCAAACTCAAGTTTCGTCCCAATCTGCCACATCACAGCCTATGTCGCCCTCCTTGCCTCAAGCCCTTATATCTAACTCTTCGTCTGATGTTGTGCTATTAGCCACTGCCGTTGTCCTAATCAAAAACCGTGCTGGCACACTCGTTCCTTGCCGTGCACTTTTGGACTCAGGTTCTCAGATACATTTTGTTACAACTAAATCGCAGGCTGCAGTCTCAGGTATTGGAGATACCAAATTCTCAACTGAAGGACACTCAGTCGATCTCGTCCTGAAGTCGCGGACTTCAGATTTCGCAACCAGCCTCACTGCCATCATTGCGCAAACGATTACTGACAATCAGCCTGGCATGTCAGTGAGCACTACCACTTGGAACGTTCCCTCAAATATAAAGCTTGCTGATCCATCGTTTCACTTGCCACAACGGATTGACTTGCTCATCGGAGCAGGTCTCTTTTTCGAGTTGTTGTGCGTGGGGCAGATTCAACTGGCTCCCGGATTACCATTGCTACAAAAAACGCATCTTGGCTGGATCCTATCTGGTGGCGGTCATCGGACCCCTAAACTCTCATCGTTCGTCGCCAGCCAAAGATCATCGGATCGCACCAATCCCAGCACTCGGCTGGACGATTTGGTGCGTCGTTTCTGGGAAGTGGAGCATGCCTTTGAGCCAATTGCTAAGGCCACAAAAGAGGAGCTTCAATGTGAGTAGCATTTCAAGAAGCATTACACTCGCTTGCCCTCTGGGGAATATTCCGTTCGCTTGCCAATGAAGCGCGGATTGGAGGATTGCGGATTGAAGACATCCAAGTTTACAAATTGGACACGGTCACCTATGGGACGAAGCCTGCTGCGTTTCTTGCTATACGTGCCATGCATCAACTGGCCATGGACGAGTCCGAATCGTTTCCATTGGGCTCGATAGTCGTCTAACATGATAGCAGGAGGCAATTCTGTTGAAGAAGTTCGAGACATCATGCATCAAACCAAAAATCTTCTTGCTCGGGGGCACTTTCGGTTGAGAAAGTGGTGCTCCAACTCGCATGATGTACTTCAGGATGTCCCAGAGGAAGACAAAGAAAGCCTTCTTAAATTTGATGACGGCAGCGATGTGACCAAAGCGCTTGGGCTGGCCTGGGCACCGCATAACGACATGTTCTCTCTAACCTTTGCTCCACAGATTGGCTCTGGCAAACACACCAAGCGCTCTGTATTGGCCACCATCGCAAGATGCTATGATCCACTTGGGCTGATCGGACCTACCCTGACCAGAGCGAAAATCATCTTGCAACGCATGTGGAGAGACAAGTTGCAATGGGATGAAAGCATGCCGCAGTCGTTAGAAGCGTCTTGGTCTGGATTTTGCAAAGACTTCGCCAATGTAGAGCATGCAACATTTCCTCGCTAAGTATTGCAGTCCAAAGGTAGCTTCGAGGTACATGCTTTTAGTGATGCCAGTCTCGAGGCCTACGGAGCATGTATTTATGTTCGATCCCTGGCGGAAAATGGTGTTCAAGTGCACCTACTTTGTTCAAAGGCCCGAGTTGCGCCTTTAAAAACCCTCACAGTACCTAAGCTTGAGCTCTGTGTTGCCGCTCTGCTCGCACAACTGGTGGCTGAAATCTCAAAAATGGAGCTATTTGACTGTGAGTTCCATTGTTGGTCGGATTCATCCGTGGTTCTTTCCTGGCTGAAGGATGAGCCATCCAAATTCAACGTTTTTGTGGCCAACAGGATCTGTGCCATGAATCCGGCTGACATACTGTCAAAGGGAGCTGCACCGAAGGAGCTTTTACACTCAGCCTTGTATATGAATGGCCCATCGTTTTTGCTGCGGCCAAGAAGCGGATGACCAGAGCACTGCCTGCCGGAAAGCAAACTTCCAGAGATTCGACACAAGGTCATGCTGTCAACCGATCGGTTTGACATATCGTTGTATTTCAAATACATAAACTCATTCGGCATGATGCAGCGCATATTTTGATATGCGCACAAATTCATCAACAAAATAAAGTCGCCTCAGCTTTCGTCTGGGAACATTCGTGGAGGACTTCACTTGCTGATTCGAATCGTTCAAAGAGCTCAACTGTATCCTGAGTACCATGCTCTGGAAAAGAGGAGATGCGTTGACTCTTCAAGCAATATGGCTTCCCTATCACCATTTTTAGATGAGTTTGGATTGATACGCGTTGGGGGCCGGCTACGTCACTCAACTCTTGGCTTTGACGCGCGCCACCCAATCATTTTGCCAAAGGATCACCCTTTAACTTTCGCAATCATCACTCATCAGCATCGCAAGCATCACCACGCTGGTCCACAGTCTCTACTGGGCTCTATTCGTTTGCAGTTCTGGCCTATTGGTGGTATGAAAACCGTTGCGCGGGCACTGCGCAAGTGTGTTATATGCTGCAGATCCCGACCTCGTCTCATCGAGCACATCATGGCTGACCTGCCCAAGGAGCGCATCCAGGATTCACAGGCATTCACCGTTACGGGCGTTGATTATTGCGGGCCCTTTTACTACAAGCCGGAGGTGCGAAATAAGGCTCCGCAAAAATGCTACATCAGCGTTTTCATCTGTTTTGCCACCAAAGCCGTTTGGATGGAATTGGTAAAGGATCTTTCTACTGCGGCCTTTTTAAGCGCTCTCAAGCGTTTTGTAGCTACTCGCGGCATACCAAGATGCATTTGGTCGGACAATGCGACTAATTTCGTAGGCGCAAAAAACGAGCTAGATGACCTTCGTCGCTTATTTCTAAGCGAAAAGCATGGGGATGAGGTCTTTGCTCACTGCCTCAACAATGGATTCGATTGGCGTTTTATCCCGCCTCGCTCACCCCACTTCGGCGGCTTATGGGAGGCCGCAGTTAAGATGGCCAAAAAACACTTATATCGTTCGATGGGATCGGCTCTTCTTGGCTTTGACGAGCTGCGAACTTTGGTTTGCCAAATCCAGGCAATAATTAATTCTCGCCCTCTTGTATCCCTTTCAGAGAATCCTGAGGATCTTGGGGTCCTTACACCAGGACATTTTCTAACTGGTCGTCCACCTATGGCGTTTCCTGAACCCGACTTGGCGCCACTTAACTTCAACCGTCTCGATCGCTGGCAACGCGCGACTTTGGTTCAACAGCTCTTCTGGAAGCGCTGGAGCGAAGAATATCTAACTCTTCTCCAGCAGCGCGCAAAGTGGCGCACCCCCAAACGCTCAATCCAGGTCAACAACATTGTGTGCGTGAAGGACGAGAACTTGCCGCCTCTAAAATGGCCACTAGCACGAGTTATCGAGACCATTAGACGGGCAGTCAACAAGCTGTGCTTCCTTCCCGTTGAAGATTCTGTTGAAAGTCCTGTCCTTTCAACGGGGGGGAGGATGTTCGGAGCAGCAGCTGGTTCCAATTAGTATTTAATTCTCTTCAAATCTGTTCTCTCTTAAACTAAATCAAAAGCTTGTTGTTGCGCTCTTATATATGTAAACAAACCCACTCACAATTCTAACTGTCATACATACTCAAATACTCTTGTGCTTAGCTGCTAATCTTTTGCATTGCTAATGGGTAGTTGTAATCTGAGAGCCACCGAGTGCAGCAGCATCTTCGCGATCAACCAATTTCGTATATGCCAATTTACCCACGGCCACGGCCTATTGATTTTGTGGAATTAATATAATAAAGTAAATGTAATTGATGAAGAGGAATTTATTGGAACTTTCTTTTTATCAAAGTTGTCGAAAAAGCTCGGCAGCTTCCAACAAGCTCATTAAAAATGCATTCCTGTTTTAGGCCAGTTTCTTAAAAATTGTTTTGTGTTAAGTCTGCCTTGAAAGTTGCTTCGTCCCTTAAACTTTTGATTTTTTCAGACGCATCTAATTGCATTTTAGTCTTGGTTCGTTTGCAAGCACGACAAAATCTTTTCGAATTGAACGACTGAACAAACCCGAGAATGCTGTTGACGGCTAAATTATCGCCTATAATTAAAGACAACACAAAATGAACTTTACGAACCTCGTTTCCGGTTTTAATCTCCAATCCTGCCTCTAATACCTTAAGCTGCTCGACTAAATGGTAGAAGGAAAGCTCATTACCACATTTTTTCAGATCTTCAGTAGAAATAAAAGCAGCATGAAAAATATATTGGAGCTCCGACAGGAGATATTGGGGCATTAAAGGGAAATTAATATAGCAACCGAATATTGAGAAAATGTGGATACCCAGTGGATTGTTAATCTGAAAATCGTCAAAATATAACACAAATGGTATAACTAATTTCGATTGGAATTGTTCTACAATATTTTTGAAAATCTTTCCATTGGCAAAATTGCATATCTCGCATTTGATTAAACTTGCTTCAATATTTCTTAAAGTTACATCTAAAATAAAAGGAATTTCAAAAATTCGTTTAAAAGCAAATGATATTGACATTATAAATAAGTCATTTGACTTTGGTCCTAAAGTTGGATTGCCATGCGAAATGATTTCTGTTATTCTTTTATTAATTGAAAAGATTTTTGGATCTTCATAGCCTTAAATCTTTCGTCTTAAAAAATCTGTGCTCGGATCGAATTTCCTGAAAAGGATCTTTGCAAAAACTTAATATTGACTGTAGTTCTTCATTCAAATTGATATTTAAATGGCCTTCTATAGCCGTTGATATAGAACTCATTAATGAGGATATTATGTTTTGTATATTAACTACACACTTACTAGGCATAAAGTTACAGTCATACAAACTTAGTGACAACTAAATAGATTTTTTCTTTAAAGTGTTTATGCTAAGGCTTAATGGCTTTTCATCATGTTTGGTGTTCAAATTTAATTGTTGAATGGGTTTGAACTCTGCTTGTGAATTAAAAAAAGGAACTTCGTTATCATTTGCTATCAATACCTTGTGCGTGTTTTGTAAATGTAATCGAAAGTTTGAAAAATTAGTAAAAATTTGTTTACAGTCTGTTTGCTTACATTGCAGTCTTAAAGATTTCCTTGACAGAAGATGATTCACTTTTAGATGTGTTATTAAAATATCAGGCCTTTGAAAGGACCTGAAGCATCTAAAGCAAATATACATATCTACAATATTTAGATTGCTGTTGGTCTAGAAAGTTTATGACTGATGTTATATTTGGTGATTTAAAATCAAATTCCGTATTAATTTCGAAACTAAATTTTTGTAAAAAAAGCCACGCTTCTTGACAAGGTTTTGGGTATTTCAATGAATAACTGTTAAATATTTTGAAGCAAATATCAAGGCTTTGAAGAAATGAGTCACATTTGATCAAATTTTCGTCAAAATACACAAAAAACTCCCTGAGATCTACCTGTGAAGGACCGTAAACAATTACAAATGGTTGGACGGTCAAACCTTCGTAATAATTTTTGTTAACTAGGTCTTCATTCTGAAGTTTGTAGTTGTTTAACGATGCCAATCTAAGCACCATGCTCTCCTGTGCATCCGCTATAGTAACCTTTTTGTGTTTTTTTCCAACGTCATTTTTAAATCTTTCAGCGGGGGGCAAAACGGCATTCAAAAGTATTACGAGGAGGTAATCTTGGGTATCTATAATTAAAAAAATAATTGTTAGTTTTTTCCATATTAAAATTATTCAAACTAAACTTACCATTTGATTTTGCCAACTTTGAATGCGAAAGCAGTTGCTTACATGCGTCATTTTGTATAAATGAATCATAATATTCCAATATACACTTTGAAAACAGCAAATGGCTTTTGCACGGATAAGTCATACCAAAATCAATTCCAATCTGTAAAGATAAATTATAAATCATGATCATGTTCTCAATAGCTCGTCAGCTCAGCTCGTCAGCTCAGCTCGTCATGCTGATCAAGAATATATATATGCTTTATATGTGGTCGAAGATGATGCCTTCTATGCGCTACAACTTTCTGGGCAAAATTATAATACACTTTTCAAGTGTATAAATATGGGATGCGTGGCTTACCAAATCAGCAGCTTGCGAATGAAATAGCTTCGGCCAAGCTTCACGAAAATCCACTCTGCTTCGACATTTGAGTTCTCTCTGGCGGATATGGAAAGTTTGCTTCCACTTAAGTCACACATCAAGCCAATCAGATGAGTCTCGTTTAAGAGTGGCTTTTAATGCTAGGGCAACACCATCGTCAATTTCACTGATTGAATTTTCCTCAGATGGATTTGCATTTGCATTGCATTTGCTGCCATCGCCTAGTGTGGAATGCGTCAGGTTGACTTTGCAGCGCTTGTTTTTGTACTTCTGGTACAACATTCCACCTGGATTTTTGTATTTCGTCCGGGGAATATAATAATAGTCCTTAAGGAAATAAATTTGGAGACGAGAAAAGTATGAACGGGTTAGACCGATTATCGATCAGTGTTACCAATTGAAATATTTACTAGCCCGATTCTTGGCTTCGCTCGGAAAAATTTCACACAGCTCATCCACCAGATTCGAAAAGTCATGAATGGGAATGTTTATGTTGTTGTTGATTACTTCCTCTATTATAATGTTTATCAAATCGTTCCGCTGCTCTGCAGACAAAATTTTTTGTTCCAACAGATATGTTCCTTTTACTGTCTTCTTTAAAAGGGAATCCAAGCTCTGTTTGGAAAGAAAACAAGAAAGAAAGTCGGTCAAGCCCGACTGTACCAAGAAAATTTGTCTTTTGATCATAACTCGAAAACCGTTCATCCGATCTTCTTCATTTCTCTGGCGGATCGATAAGTTAACCTAATAACTAAATATGTCCAGAAGGAACAAGCCATATATCTTCAAAACTGTGGGAGATAAATTGCGGGGGCGGGAGGGGGCGTGGCCAAAATTGAAAATAAACTTGATCTGCCTGCAGACATTAGAAGCATATGTCCCATACATGTCAAACCTCTATCTCTTACCATCTCTGAGATCTGTGCGTTCATACGGACAGACAGACAGACAGACGGACAGACGGACGGACGGACAGACAGACAGACGGACATGGCTATATCGACTCGGCTGTTGATGCTGATCAAGAATATATATACTTTAAGGGGTCGGAGATGCTTCCTTCTGGATGTTACATACTTTTGCACAAACTTATAATACTCTATGTACCTTCGGTACAGAGTATAATTATTATTATATGATGATAAGATCAGATACATTATTATCCAAAGTTGCATCTTCTCCAAACTATAAAACACAAAAAATTATTTAAGAAGCTAGTTTTATTTCATATTTTACCTTTCTCTTTCTCCATGAGTGGAGCTTCTCCCGAAACTCAATTTTAAGCCCCAAAGGAGGAATGGCTTCCTTTATGTCATCAGGAGTCATTAGAGGTAGGCATTTAAAAGTGATACCAGCGTCTACAAAATTACACACAAAAAAAAAACATTTTATTAAAAAAAGAAATTTCCTGAAAGTTCACATTGAGGCATAAAAGTATTCTCCCAAAAATTAAATTGAATATGCAAAATACTTTTCAGTTGGGGCGAATACTTTCTGGCATCACTGTATGTACAACATGCGCTTGCCCGCAAAAATGCACAGTTTGTTGCTGTGATCGTATGTATGTATTTATGCATTTGAATGTGCGTACGAATACATACTGATGTATAGTACATACTGAGATGCTAATATATGTATGTAAGCATAAACGGAAACGGCATTAATGCAGCGGCAATGCGCGTGTGCATACAGCTTTTTGTATATGCATTCATACATACATATTTATGTACCTGCGTAAGTACACATCCATATGTATGCATGTGAGTACACTGTACACTGTACATACGTATGCAAACAACTATGCAAAATCATATGTATATACGTGTGCACATACAAACGCACATGCAAAAATCAGTTTTGAAAATAACTGCGCACTTACATATGTATGTATATTAATACATCCATATTCTTGGAAAGCAATTGCTGTGTGTTGCGTTTTTGCATGTACATATGAATGTACATACATATGTATGTATACAAAGGCATCTTTAGGACTTTACTTACCTTGTAATAAAGGAAAAGCTTCTTCCATTTGCATTTCCTCGCACGCGGTTTTTAGCTCGTCCGTCATCACTGCACGCACTTTGAAGTAAAAATGTAAAGTGAAGCGCGGCCGACTGAGCACTAGTATGCCGATTGTTACGGATGTTATCGATTGCACTCTCCGCTCGATAGTTTCCCCACACACCCCTCTCCTATAAGAAACGAAACTGTGAGAGCGGGTTCAACGCTATTCTCTGAAATGTGCTTGCTCTCCTCTCTCAGTTTCTTTACCTCACCCCCTTCATTTAAAAGCACCAAGCTGAGAACGAATTTAGCTCTATTTCAAGAGCAAAATTCTTGAAAATTCAAGAACGAATAAATTTTTTTTCAAGAGCGTTCGTACTTATATTATTCGTTCTACTTTTTTCTGGGTGTGAGGATAGCGATCGTATGGCCAGCTTCACCACAGCTGATAGCTAAGCTCAAGGTCAATTAGTGGTAGAGGTATCCACACAGGGTGCTGTCTTAAAGCGTAGTGGTTGCACACAAACTTACTCCCAATTTCGACGAAACGGAATATGAGGTCACAGAGAGGGACGGACAGTGACGCAAAACGTGGGTCATCTTAAAAAAAAAGATTACGGCAAGTGCCGGCAAGCCTCCGAAACGGGAGATTGGGACAAGTAAAAAGAATAAGGAAAATAGCTTGGTTGGGTTTTATCTGGGTTTCCCCAATCCGCGCAACAAGTGTTGAGCAATAGACAGATCCCAGAAGAGTAGCAAACGGAAATTAGAAAGGTCATGGTTCTCGGCCTAACAAAAAAGGAGGGATGTAGGAGCTTGTGCCTTGCATGTCAAAGCAATCGACAAGGCTGTCGATCATGATACAATAAATTGAAGGTAGTGCAATCACTTGCTCCACTGCGCATGCGTTAAAATTTGTGAGTCTGTAACGTTATTTGACAGATGAGTCTAAAGTTGGGTTTTTAAATTTTTAAATTTTTATTTGATATTAAATAGTTGTTTTAATTTTGTTATTTGCATTTTGGCTTGTGCGTGAGTGAGTTCATTTCAAAATCAAAATGAAGTGTTCCGCGCCCTTGTGTAAAAATAAATATAATTGGAGAGTAAAGGAAAATAATCAACCATTTTTCAAATTTCCCAAAGAAGAAAATCTGCAACGGCAGTGGTTGTTATTTTGCAATTTAAAAGCTCCTTCGAAAGCCTGTTGGCGAGTGTTGGCTGAACATTTTCATAAAAAGGATTTAATTTTACAGTTACAATGCCATCTGAGTAAGTAACCAATATAAAATCTATAGTAGTAGTAGTAGTAGTAGTTGTATCTTTATTTAAAACATTTTTATAAGAGAAAAAAAAAACATAGTTATAATATAAAGATATTAAAAGTTAATTGGCATGGAATATATCCGTCTGCCAAACTCAGCTCACTTCGAGGATGCCTGCCACTTTCGAGTACTACATGCAGCTGCCCCGCTCGTCGCGAGATACCACATCGTTCCTCTTGAGTGACAGTGCTGGTCCCCTTCAAGTGTACTCGTTCATAATATTCCGCCGGTATCTCAGAGTCTCCTTTAAGAACTCAGCTAGAATGTGCCAGTCTTCACCGTTTAGAACCGCCAAGTATTCTTCCTTTGTTAGCGACGTCTTTTTCCAGTGTAACCGCCTGAGTTCGCTAAGAATGGGGCATATGGCGATAAGGTGGAATACGTCTTCTCTAACCCGTAGGTTGCACAAAGTACATTCTTCGTTTGCTGTCGGTATATGTGGCATAAAATTTAAGGCGAGCAGTTCAACTCGTGCCTTAAATATCACTGATATGCTGAAGGAGTCATAAATGTCGTTGAAATAATTTTGCTCGTTTAAGTTGTGGTTCAATAATTTGTATGTGTTTCGGGTGCTACTCTGGATTGCTTTCTGCTCGTAGTTTGCTCTGGCTTCTACTTCCTCCCTTTGGATTATTGCTTGTTGCATATGGGGCCAGCTGTGAACTTCACTTTCATTCCAATTAATATTGTGCTTTTCAGCTAGTGTTACCCATGTCGAAAAGAATTGCGATTTAGAGCGAAATAAGTGTTTCGTAACGATTTTGGGCAATCGGTTTTCCGGCATATGCATCACCTTGTTTATATAGGTAAACAGGGTTTGGATGAAGAGCGGTTGGAGCCCAGTTTCAAGGTGAATGGCGTATGTTGGGGTATTGATCGGCAGACGAAACATTTTCTTTATGTATAACCGCAGCAGTTGCTCCACCTCATCGTAGTACTGGTAACCCCAGACTTGTCCTGCATAGCACATTATCGCTTTGGCGGTTGCTTCAAACATTTTAAATTTCGTGCTATGATATACGTGTTTTTTCCCGAGAAGCGATTTCCAAGTGCTATTCAGCGCCTTCTTTGCATCTGCTAGTTTTTCGGCAATATGTTTTGCGAAATTCATATTAGGTGTAAGTGTTACTCCTAGATATGTGAATCGCTTTACCACCTCGAGTTTCTCCCCATTTAGCATCCACTGCTCATCGTTAGCTGTTCTTCCTCGCTCCTTTATTATCATCACCTTAGATTTTTGGATATTTATTTGCAATCCCCAGGTGTCGCAATACCGTTGTGCCGCATCTATCATTTTTTGTAGTGTTCGCACGTCTTCGGCTAATAAGACCATGTCGTCCGCATACATCAGGATCTTCACTGTTTGATCTCCAAACTTGACTCCTCCTGGCAGTGCCATAACTATGTCGTCGACATATAATGCAAACAAAAGCGGACTCAGTAGGCAACCTTGTTTTACCCCGTTATTTGTTTTAAACCAATCCGAAAGTGTGCTTCCGTCCCATACTGCAGTTTGGTTTTTCGAGTACAAGCTTTGGATGATATTTACCATTTTAAACGATACCCCTATAGAACTCAATTTCATAATCAATTTTTGCCTGTCGATAGTGTCAAAGGCCGCTTTAAAATCAATAAAGAAAGTGAACATTTTCTTTTTACTTTCTTGGCGCTCTTTTGAAATGGCGGTAAGTACATATATACTGTCCACGGTTGAATATCGCTTTCTGAATCCAGTCTGGTATTCACTTAATATGCTGTTATTTTCCACCCAATCAGTCAAGCGTGCCAGTAAGATCGCTGCAAATGTTTTCATTATTGCGTTTATAAAAGAAATGCCTCTATAGTTTGCTGGATTCATGAGATCGCCTTTCTTCGCGATCGGAAAAATTATGTTCTTACGAAAGCTATCTGGGATAATTCCGCTATCAAAAATATCGTTATACACGCCTGTAAGGCGCTCAATAAATTCTGTTGGGGCATTTTTTAAAAATTCGACTGGCACTCTGTCTTCTCCAGGGGCCTTGTTGTTTTTTCCATTTCTGAGTGCTTGTTGTACTTCTTCCATGGATATCCTACGGTCCATTTCTTCGCTGATGATCTGAGGAATCGCAATGCTTAGTTGTTCTGGCTTGTTGTGCGAGTATAGCATGTTTCGAAAATGATATGCTAATATGCTGGCATCTATTTTAATATTGGGCCTAGCCGCTTGTCCATTTAAGAGTCTAACAAGTTGCCAGAAGGCTTTGCTATCTCTCACACTGTTTATCTCCGATTCCATATTCTGGTAATAAATATACTCCTTGTGTATACATTGCGCCTTATACTGTGAATTTGCCTTTTGGTAGTACGTTTTACTTTCAGCAGTGACTTCTCGTCTCATTTGTTTCAAAAGGTTCATAGAACTCTTTCGTAGCGGTTCGCAGTCACTATCAAACCAGGGTTGTTTTCGATGGCTCTTGTTTGTAGATTGCATGCACTTCGCGGCTTCCTGTAAACATTCTGTTAGGTTTTCAATGTGCGCGTGGGTTGGGCTTGCATCCGTTCTGCGCAGGTTCGTTTTAAGTTTTTCGGCATATATATTGGCTAGATTGGACTTCCAGCGTAGCTTTGGCAAAAGTTTGCTTGCTGTGGATTCATGGGTTACATTTAAGTTGACTTTTACTTCCAAAGGCATATGATCCGAGAATATTTCGCTTTTTATTTTCATGTCTTTTATATAGTCAGACCAGTCAGAATCAATTAGACAGCAATCAATGGTTGATGTTGACTGTGCTCTCACAAAAGTGTAATTGCCTTGGGCGTCCCCTACCGTTCTACCATTAAGCACGGTAAGGTTATGCAATTCGCACAGCTCGATAAGTTTTTTCCCATTTCTGTCAACTTACATGTCCATCGCAATTCTTGGCTTCACGGCGATACTGCGTGCTGTGTGGTGACTCTCCGTTTCTACTTGTTCGCTTCCTATTCTCGAATTAAGGTCTCCAATTATCATTGTTTTTTCCGATCCAATCTCCAAGAGAGCATTATTCAGTTGGTTATAGTCGCCAGTCCATTTGTTACAGTTAAGGTAGGTTGGTACTATGTAGAAAGTTCCTTCCACAGTGCCAAGTTTTATGGTAGTTGCATTTTCGGATTTTATAAACTCACAGTTTACTTGTGTTCTAAGGTCTTTTTTTATGCCGAGTAGAATCCCTCCACTTGCTCTTCCTCTATTTGCTGTTCTTACTGCTAACTCCCAGTGTAATAAGTGCTCTGTAAAATAGTTTTCGAACTGTTCCTGGTTTTTCTCCACGAAAGTTTCATATAGGCAGAAAATATCGTTTGAGTTTACGAGTTCAAAAAATCGAGTATGTAATCGTTTGTTTGCGAGTCCTGCTATGTTATAGGATAAAATTTTGATTGATCGTTCTATTGCTGGTTCTATTGTTTGGTCTATTGCAGGGCTTAGTGATAGCTTTCTTGTGATGGAAGTGTTTAAGCGTGGTAGTTTTTTGCCTTATTAAGCAGTTCGGTGTAAGACAAACTTATGTGCTTTGCCTTTTCGCCAAAAGTTTCTTCAATGGATTTTTCGGCCGGCTGTCCTTGACACATTAGAATGTTCTGTTCATTAAAACTCATCCATTTGCCGCCAATATTAATGTTTTCATTTTTTACAAACACTTTTACATTTTTATTGATTTTTGCTAATTCCTTTTTTAATATCAGTAGACCTCTTTTCTGTTCCTGCTTTTCTTTGTTCAAATCCTTTTCTATGTAAATGGCGGTGCCGGATAGAGTACGTCCGTTTTTTAGGAGATCCTTTGCCATATATGTTGTCTCCATCTCTGCCAGTACGCCAGTACGCCAGTATAAAATCTATATAAAGGTAATCAAGTAAATGGCCGACAACATTAAAAATTTAAGATCTTGTGGCTAAAATGCTATTGCCAAGTTTAACATACATATTATATAAAACCTTAGGCGTACCCAGGAAAATCTGCCTGAGGAAAGGTTCAGTACCAACAATTTTTTCCAAAACCAAAACCAACCGAAGGCTATACTTCCAGATTGTAGTCAATCACAATCACATGAAGTATCGCAAACGCTTTACATAGATTTGGTTGACCCAGACCCGTTATCTACTGGGGAAATCAGCGCAATGCATTTGATCTTAGAAGTTAACCTACAATAACTATGATTTGTTTGGAAGGAAAACGCTGAAAGCACAAGATAAAAGACTTGGAACTGCCAATAAAATCTTGACTTCAAAAAACGTAAAGCTTAGAGCACAAGCAATACAATTTTAGCAAACTTAAAAAAAAAAACTATAGACCAACTTCATTGAAAACTGTTAAATTCGGAGCAGAATTACAAAAATATGAAGTTGCGTCTTCAAACAATTTTCACAGAAGGACAGATTATGAAATTGCAGCAAGGGTCAAAAAGGTGCAATTGGGCTCCAGAAGATATAGCTCGATCCATCACTTTATATTCGGCCAGTCCGAAGGTTACAGGCTTCTTCGGAGAAACAATTTCCCTTTGCCTGCAATCAGAACACTTCAATATTGGGCTAGTAAGTTTGATATCAGCCCTGGCATTCTTAAACCTGTAGTCCAACTTTTAAGTGCTGCCAAAGACATGAGCGAACTGCAGAAGCTGTGTATTTTGAGCTTCGACGAAATGAAGGTTCGTAACTCGTACTGTTACGACTATTCAACGGATACGACGTTAAAGCCTGCTAATTACGTACAAGTCGCTATGATACGAAGTGACATTATTTCTTCTGAATAATTTATAGTAATCTTAAAGATATTTATATGTGCATTTGTGTGTCCATTAGGTTTGTTCAGTGATTGGAAGCAACCAATATTTTATGATTTCGATTGCCAAATGTCAACTGATATTATTGCGAACATATTAAGAGCTGCAATGAAAATGGGTTTCAAAATTGTGGGAATGGTTTGCGATATGGGCGGTGCAAATCGTGTACTACATACAGCACTTCAAGTTACACCAGAAAAGCCATGGTAATTACATTCTTAAATCAAATAAGAAATAAATTTAAGCTTTATAAAAATCTAACTACACATTACTAGGTTTGAATTTGAAGAACGAAAAATTTATGTTTTTGCGGATGTGCCCCACTTACTAAAACTTCATCGTAATCACTGTATCGATGAAGGCATTGTTATTGCAGAGAAGCACTTAAGATCTGACAATATATCTAGCCTGTTAAAATGCACCAAAGGGCAGCTTTCAATCACTCATAAAATTAGCCACGAGCATATTCAAGTAAAAGGCATTCAAAGCCAAAAAATTTAATTTGCAGCCAATTTGTTTTCACATACTATAGCACAAGCTATTTTTAAGAGCTGTAAGTTTGGGCTATCTTGGTGGAAAGCACTGGAGTGAGTGCTACCAATTATTCAAAAAGGTATTGCTTTTTTCATATCAATATTTTTTAAAACATAAGTTCATGCTCTCAAATGCTTATTAATATTAGACGAACGATTGGTTTGATGTCATGAATACAAGAGTACCCAAAACCGACAGCAGAGTTCGCAAGCATGCCTATGGGCTCGCACTTGACGAAGAAAACTTAATTTTGGTTGACATGACCATGATGGTGCCTCTTGCTCGTCTTACACCTAGGAAATGCAGTGTCCAGCTAAGGTGATGGCCAACACTACCACAACAGCACAATGTTGGGTGGAGCTGAGCCAAAGCCATGGTTAGAGGTGCCTGGCAGCAGGCATAAAATGCTATGGGGTGGTTTCCACGAACAAAAATTAACCACTATGGGTATGGCAC
>JAWNNO010006327.1:0-39309 GCA_035044985.1 Lordiphosa fenestrarum | reverse complement strand
GTTTCAAATTTTGGCCACGCCCCCTCCCGCCCCCGCAATAAAAAAGTATTTTGAATAACTCCACAATTTTTAAGATATCGAGCTCAGATTTTGCAGTGTAGTCTATGTGGCCAATATCTACAATCTCACAATTTTCAAAAGGATCGGATAATAAATGGCCGAGTTAAAAAATGTTGCATACTTATCCGAGCTGAGCTGAGTAACGGGTATTTCGAAGTCGGGCAGGGCCGACTTTAACTTACGCTCTCGTTTTCTCTGTGTAGTTGACTTAAAGCTTGAATTTTCAACTAATTCTAAATTTTAATGGACAAATTCAACTAAAATTCAATTGACACGAAAAAATAATTGAGCTAAAATGTAAGCAAATTTCAACAAGACTTAACGATAATTGAAAAGTTCAACTAATTAGATCAAGTAATTGTTTCTAGCTTGGAAAACTCCATTATTAAAAAAATTTTTTTAGAGCGAAGCTCTTTTACGGACGGTCGACTGGGGGGTAAATCCAGAAAACGATTGTCTTTGCGACAGGCTACGCTTTTGACTTTGCAAAGTCTGCAGCATGATGCAACTATATAAGGTGAGGACGCGCCAGTGTGAGGCGTACTTTTGCTAAAGCTGCGAGAGAGATTGGGAGAGAGAGTGGGAGAGCGAGTGGCAGAGCGAGAGTGAGTGGCGCACATGGACGCACTTTATGTATGCGGGTGTGTCTGTGTGTGTAACAACAAATGCGATCGCTCAATCAATTGTCAGAAGAAAAATACATTTTAGGAAACAATCCAATACTAGTGTAAATATTAATTAAAACCATTTAAACATTAGTAATGTTAATAAAAAATAATTATTTGTATTTATCAGCTTCGTACTAACATTGGGATATGGGCATTTCCGCGATGCAAAATTATGTACAAAAAGAGAGATTCTATAACATTTTGTTACATCTATGTTTGGTGCATAAAATTAAAAAAAAAAACAATATAACCTTTTTCAATTGTATTGTGTTATTTATTATTTATATACAAATTAAACAAATATTTGTGTGATACACTTTTTGTTGCATCATGATCATGGCCTTGGCCACAACAACACAAAATGCACACAGCTAAGTATGTATTCATTTTTTGCTACAGCGCAAAAAAACCACCCCCAAATACATAAACAAAACAAACAAAAAATCGACATCCGCGGACAACCTTACGCTTCAAGAGTACGCTCAGCACTGAACGTCGGGGTACTTTGCAGCGAACTCTCACTGGCGTGTCCTCACCTTATATAGTTGCATCATGGTCTGCAGCGTTTGTGTGTGAGCTCACTCAGTGCGTGCGTGTATATGTATGTATGCAACTTTCATGTATGCAGCCAATTATATGCGCTCTCTCATTTTCTCCCGCACTGGCACTCTCTGCTGCCGACGCGTTTGTTTTTTTCGCTTGTTGTTGTTATTGTTGGCTTTGTTAACGGACTACTTTTTGCCGACGAGACCACCTGATATTATTGCATCATGTCTCTGCTTACACTGGAGTCTGCTAACCAGTGTTGCCAATTTAACTATTTTCGCACCTGATCTAGGTATTTTGTAAGGTCGAAAGCCAGAATGTCTGTGCAAGAAAGCGATAGCAGCATGTGGGTTGTGAGCAGAGTTCGCAACAACCGGTCCTCTCTTTGCAGTTGTCAGAAAAAAAAACGGTTACGTGCGGCACATTGACAGAGAGGGACGGAAGCAATCTTTAAAATTTAAAGTTTAAATGCGCTTTCTGGCAGTGCTGCCAATTTTTTTCCAGAAAAAAAGCTGTTTCTGGATGGAAGCAACGGCAAAAAAAGCTGAAAAATTTCTGAAAAAAGCGTAAAAAAAAACGGTTTTTATGGTTTAATTTTTTTTTTTTTTTGTTTTATTTATAAGATTTTCAGCACGTCGTCTAGTTCTTCGCGATTAGCATCGGTTTCACAATCGTACGACATGTTGGTACCGATCATGCGAAGATAATTTGAAGGGACTTTATACTCATAGCAGCATTTGCCCAGTCTTCGCAAACCATATCTGTGTGTTATATTAAAATAAATAATATATATATCGGTATCATCCTTTCTCCACAATAAAATATTACCTTATGCTAAGAATGCTGGTTATCGTGCTTAAGCTCATTGAGTTCCTTAACTTGGATTTTACCAAGTTAAGCTGGCTAAATACGCGCTCAACCTCCGCGTTGGACCATGGCAATGAAAACATTTGCAGGGCAACAGCTGCCAGTTCAAGGAATCTGCGGATGCCACCAGAATGCAATCGCCCATAATTGCAGATATTGTAATGGAGAAAATTTTAAGCAAGGTATCCAACACACGACTTCTTACAAAATATGTGGATGACCTCTTCACAATCGTAAAGGAGGACGAAATTGAGAAAACTTTGGAGAAATTAAACAAATATCACAAGGATATAAAATTCACCTATGAGGTGGAAAAGGATATGAAACTACCGTTCTTGGACACCATCATACACAGAGTCGACAATACGTTAAAACTGGACTGGTACCAAAAATCCATGGCATCCGGAAGAATGATAAATTATCACTCAAATCATCCAAAAAGCATGAAAATTAACACAGCTAAAAATTTCATTAGAAAAGTATTGAACACCAGTGACCCCATTTTCCACAAAAAATCCGATATATTTCGAACCCCGTCGGGATTCGTCTTCAGGGCTGTAACATACATATAACAAAAAACATTCAATTTTCTTAGTTTAAGCCTCAAAAAACATTAAACACATTAAATAAACATACAGTGCACAGCGTCCGTTTCATCAGCTGTGGAGTTATAAACTGATTTGTTTTCTGTTTTGGCTCAATAAATGTCTGTATATGTGTGCGCATTTCTCAGTGTCAGTCTTAAAGTTTAGTCTTATATGTGTGGGTGTGTTGATTATATGTAGCATCTCCAGTGTGAAGCGATTGTTGTAGTCCTTCTCTTGCTGTAAAATGCTAGCAGCTGGTGTTCAATACTTTTCTAATGAAATTTTTAGCTGTGTTAATTTTCATGCTTTTTGGATGATTTGAGTGATAATTTGTCATTCTTCCTCTTCTACTTTTCATTAGAAAAGTATTGAACACCAGTGACCCCATTTTCCACAAAAACAATAGAAATAAAATATTTAACATCCTCAAATCCAACGACTTTCCCACGAATGTAATATCCGGACTGTTAAATACATACAACGATGAAAATAAACCTGAAGAAGGTACCCTTGCCAAAATATTTAAATCTGTGATATACATTCCTAAGTTCTCTGACCGACTAACAAGATCCGATTGCTATAACAAAAATATAGTAAAAATTGCACACAAACCAATATACACCACCGAAATGTTTTTCAGCAAAACCAAAAGCAAAATAGAACAAATGGACAAGAATAATATAATTTACCAAATTCCATGCGCTGGTGACGGAAACAACATATGCAAAAAGTATATGTTAGTACAACAAAGACGAAATTAAAAACTAGAATCTCTGGACACAAATCCGACATAAAACGACGAGGAGAAACCACAATCCAAAAAACAGTGCTCGCGGCCCACTGTGCGGAGAGCGCACACTCTCCGGACTTCACAGCTGTTAGCATTTTACAGCAAGAGAAGGACTACAACAAACGCTTCACACTGGAGATGCTACATATAATCAACACACCCACACATATAAGACAAAACTTTAAGACAGACACTGAGAATTGCGCACACATATACAGACATTTATTGAACCAAAACAGAAAACAAATCAGTTTATAACTCCACAGCTGATGAAACGGACGCTGTGCACTGTATGTTTATTTAATGTGTTTAATGTTTTTTGAGGCTTAAACTAAGAAAATTGAATGTTTTTTGTTATATGTATGTTACAGCCCTGAAGACGAATCCCGAGGGGGTTCGAAATATATCGGAGTTAAAGGAAGAAAGAGGAGAATGTGTTTGTTTGATATTTTGACAAAACGAGGACAAAAAATACACCTGACCTCGAGCCGGCTAAAACAATAATATTACATCACCAAGGTCACCAACCCGATCCACTGTTTTCACACTTTCTTTCCGCTTGTTTTGCTTTCGCGGCTGGGTCAGCGGTTCACGAAATCTAAATCAAATCAGGGAACAAATTGCACAAATTGGAGAACACATCTGCAGGCTCCACAAAGGGCACCAGTCAGCTAAGCCAAGTACATGGTGTTTTAAAATGATGTCTAAGAAACAATAATTGGATGTATTTTAGGTTCCTCTCGTCGCTATCGGAATTGTCAAGGTTATACTCAATCAGTCGGTCTATGCGTGAGTAATGTCAATTTAAATGAGTCAAAAAAGCCAAATGCGGGTTTTGGGGGTGATAGGAAGAAACCAAGTATGAGTAAATGCTATACTCGCCCTGCCAAACAAAATGTAATGGAACCCGTGAAAAGTATGTTTCGAATTTTTCGTTTTGTGTTATTGGAGCTTATGCCAAAAAAAATGGGAATCGGGCCCAAAGTGCAATGGTCAACATCTACAAACCGAGCGGTAAGGCACAGCTCTCAGAAAAACAAGATTAACCGTAAAAACGCCCAAACTAAATGTCTGGTTCGTAGACCAAAAAAAAGCCGAATATAACAAAGAGGGTCTGAAAGTTTATAATGTGTTTCTTTTGAGCTAAAGAGGAAAAACCGGGATATGAGGCAGTGCTACAGTTGCTTTGAGTTCGATCACATCCGCAACTACTGCACTAAAATGCCCAAGTGAGAAAGCATAAATATTTCTCCTATGACAAGAAATGGGCAACGCTTCAAAACGCATCGCATTGTTTTAGCAGCAATACCAGCCTCAATCGTGCAGCAAGGTGCGTAAGAGACACACATGCGATTCGAGCTGGTCAGCAGGGCACAGGAGGCAAAAACAACGCAATGTTGCTCAACCCACGCTTCCCACCAGGATACTCACCGCCCACATTGGGGAGCATTACATGGTAGTTCAACGCAGAACACCGCACCTGCTATTGACCTACCAACAAGCAATAGCTGGACTCCAGGCCACTATAGCTGAGCTTCTCACTGAAAAAAGGGTGCTCCGAGCTTCCAAACCATACCATCAAACCAAATAATGGCGACTTCTCTGCGCCTCGGATGTTGGAACGCTCGTAGTGCCAGATGCAAACGAGCTGAAACTATTTCTGAATAAGCACAGCATTGATAAAGTGCTTATTTCGGAAACGTTCCTTCAC
Organism: Lordiphosa fenestrarum; assembly: GCA_035044985.1. Classification (NCBI taxonomy): domain Eukaryota; kingdom Metazoa; phylum Arthropoda; class Insecta; order Diptera; family Drosophilidae; genus Lordiphosa; species Lordiphosa fenestrarum. The sequence goes on along the minus strand of JAWNNO010006327.1, from coordinate 34,080 downwards.
GCGGGGGCCTTCTTCAGTATGAAAGGATATGCCTGCTACCGAGCTGATCACCCAATAGGCAAGCCCAGAGGAAGAGCATGTGTGTTAGTGAAGCAGGAGCTGATACACTACCACCTCTACCCTGTCTCCAATAACTACGTCCAGCTAGCCGCAATAATGGTGTCCACGTCGTCTGGTGAGGTGCTTGTTGGAGTCTCTTACCTGCCACCACCCCTACCATGGAGCTCTTCTGGCTTTGAAGGGCTCCTTGGCTAACGGGCCAAAAAATCATAGCTTTAACTTTAACGCCAATCACCGACTCTGGGGTGATTTTAGGGCCAACACAAGGGAGCACAGCATTACACCAGGTGATTAGTGCTGACTCCACACAGGTCGTGGCCATACGTGGACCCACCATCTACCCTTACAATAACAATGGAACACCCTCATGCTTGCAATCCGAATAGCTCTTCTGGGCGTCGTCAATGGTTGCTTTTTTGGGTTTTTTCCCCGTTTCTATCCTTGAATCGAGCAAACGTGGGTAAAACTGAATTCAGAAGAAGAATTAAAATGAGGTCTCGAAAAGCTGATATAAAAAATTATATTTGAATACTTGAATTCCAATTGATATTTATTTATTAATTTTATTTAGTTAGTGTTTTTCGCCAACGAATAATCTTAACTGGCTACTAAAGGGTGATTTTTTAAGAGCTATAGGAAAGTTTTTCAAAAAAAAACACATAAAGTTCAGAAAAATGCATGAAATCTTTATTTGAATCGATAGTACGGTCCATATAATTTAATGTTTGAAGATTATTTCATGCAAATGTTGACCGTGACTGCGCCTCAAATGGTCCATTCACTTAGTCCAATTTTGGCATACTCTTTATAACACTTCGGCCGGTATCAATGGTTACGTAAATAAGCAGAATTATCGATTTTGGAGTGAATATCAGCCAGAACAACAGCGCAACAATGGACTTATTGAGAGGCGAGTTCGGTGATCATTTTTTTTCACGTTGGAGACCGGTCAATTGGCCGCCTAGATCGTGCGATTTAACGCCTTTAGACTATTTTTGTGGGGCTATGTTAAAGCTCATGTCTATACAGACAAGCCCGCTTCAATTGACGCATTGGAAGACAACATTGAAGCATTTATTCGTGATATACCGGCCGAAATGTTGGAAAGAGTATTCCAAAATTGGACTAAGTGGATGGACCATTTGAGGCGCAGTCACGGTCAAAATTTTGCATGAAATATACTTCAAGCATAAAATTATATGGACCGTAATATCGATTCAAATAAAGATTTCATGAAATTTTCTGAATTTTATATGTGTTTTTTTTGAAAGACTTTCCTATAGCTCTTAAAAAATCACCCTTTACAATAATAAAACTTTAAACTAACACTAACAATTTAACTAAAAAAAAAGTCCCTAAGAAGTCGCCTAACAGTAAAATTATCGATATTAAAGTCGAAACGTATGCCAACTGGAAGACGATTGTATGTTTATAGGGCCCTAAATATCGGCTTATTAATGGCATAATTGACCCTATAAGTTGCCACTCTAAACGGGACCAAGTCACGCAAAGGTCTGAGCGGAACATTCAACTGGGTCTTGTCCAATAGAATAGGACAATTGATATATCCGACTGCAATGTCGTTCAAAAATATTAGTGATGCAATTTTCATTCTCTCCTGAAGGGTAGATATATGCCAGAGGCGACATCTATTTAGATACGATGGAAATGGCTCTGAATAATTTTAACGGGCAAGTGCAAATTGAAGAAAGCGTTTCTGCAGATGCTCAAGCCTGTTTATGTGAACTGCAGCAGAATGATTTCAGTCAAGCGAAGCATATTGAAGCTTTGAGCGCACTAAGGCAGAGTACAAACTAAGCCGTGTGTATGGATCGTTGATTTGTTATGTATTGCGCTTTACAAAACCTAGTAGTGAATAAGCTTTGGGGAGGATATAGTTTAGATGCTCGGAAAACAGAAATTTGTAGTAAAACACCACCCCCAAATCCATAGCTTCATATTGCCGTCTTAAGGCGTGATGATTAATGGAATACGATGCTAATATCGGCAGCTTGCGCTTTCCAAATGTAACATAGAAGCATTTTGAGAAATTAAGAGGCAGCAAATTGCGCATGCAGCTGTCAGCAACCGAATTAATATCGCATTGAATAATTTCAACATCCCTGAGGTTTTTCACAGTTTGACTAATTTTCAAGTCGTCAGCATACATAAGATAATGCGAGTTAAGTAGGAGTCCGATATCATTAATGAATAGTGTGAACAGCAACGGACCCAATACACTCCCTTGAGGGAGGCCAGAAGTTGCTTTGTAGGAGCTTGAACGTATGTCATTAATGAGAACTTGATACGATCTACGATTAAGATAAGACTCCACCCAATTGAGCATGAACGAGTGAATACCAATCTTGGAGAGCTTAGATAAAAGAGCACAATGACAGACTTTGTCAAATGCTATAGAGAAATCAGTGTAGATCACGTCGACATGACAACTATTTTCAAATGCTGAAATGCAGATGTTGCTAAAAACTGGTAAGTTTGTTACAGTGGAACGACCCGGCGAAAAACCATGCAGTTTGGGATCTATGTAAGAATTAACAGAAAAATTAAATTGTTTTGAGACTATTCGCTCGAAAAGCCTAGATATGTTGCTCAGCTTAGCAATTGTCCTATAGTTAGAAACGTTACTTTTTGAATCTTTTTTGTGAATTGGTATAACTTACCATTTTCCATTTTCTTAGAAATTGACCAACCTCAAGGGACTTAGTAAAAATCTAAGTGAGAGTGTAACGTGTCACGAATGGACGAAAGTTATATCGAGTGACCCTTAGGAAAACTCCCAAAGTCAGAGCAGCTGGTAGGTTTGACCTCATCCGTGCTCGCGCTTGATCCGGCTTCCGTCTGGTCGGCAAGAAAAGGGGTGGGTTTAAAAATAGTTCGGACAGGACAGCGTTCTCACTCGGATAATATTATTTCTGTACTTATTCACGTGCGAAATGCAGACGATATTTCCAGATATGATAGATTGAAAATAGAAAAGGAGCGAGAAAGGACGAAGACTAACAGAAAGAATAGATTACATTGTATGCGATACACAGATATTGCACAAAGACACAACCATATGTGGCACTGATGATGGTGTGACCACAATTTGCCCACCCTACCTGATCACGGACTTCCATTAATGTGATCCCTAAAGGAGATTAAACTCCTCTTTTCCGCACTTCATCCTTCGTTTTCTCACATGACCCCATAAAATCAACACACTAGCACGATGTCATTTTCACAATCATATATTCATAGAAATTATCAACCTAGACATTATAAAAATTATTTCGAGCTTAACTAAAAATAAAACTTAATTAAAAATCTCACAAAAGCAAAGGAACAAAAAATTCATATAAATTTAGCTCCTAATTAAAATCAATTAAAATTTAGTATAATAACATAAGTATAAATATTATGTATTTAATATGTGTGGCTGTAGAAAAAAAAAGTTTTAAAAATTTAGTGGCCAATAATAAAAGTATTAAAAAAGATGTGGCAGGTAATAGAAAATAACCGATGCTTTGTAGGCTAGTGTACCTCAAACAATGAGACTGCAAGGCTGCCAAACAGCCGTGGCTATATCGACAACTAAAGTTGGGCAAATCTAACAATCGACTCTCTTAAATTCATACTGCCATGACCAACAACAAAACAATGTACACAAAGAAAATTAAGAGATATGCCGCAAGAGCATAATCACTTACACTTAGGTCCGGCGAAACTCCAAAAGCGCTTTCGGCGTCGCCGACTTCTGTAAATAAATTTTATATAATTGTTGCTGGCAATAAAAAAATGAATTTAATCAAACCGATTGAAACGATACTTTATGCTTTTTGCTTTTCGTTCGTTTCCAAATATTCTTCTAACGGAAGATGGGAGAATGGAAGGGAAGAGCACATATCATTCATTTATTTATTTTTTTTATTTATTTATTTATTTATTTATTAATAGTCGACAAACAAAGGCTGTCAACAAATTTAAAAGCTCGTTATAAAAAGGCTTTTTACTAAGGAGGCATAAAAAGAAAGCCTTACAAAATAAACTAATAACGACTCCGACTCGGTGGGGGATTTTTATTTGCCGGTCCGGCCAGCTATGCCCCGATTCACAGCCTGTTGTGGTCAGAGTCGATATTAGAGCTAACAAAACCATTTAACAAATATACAGGCCTGTTCAGTTTTTCACTTACATTAAATTTTCTCTATTTCGACTTGGCTACCTGTTCTGGTTTTCATAATTTGATAGTATTACTCGATTTGAATTCACATTGCTTGGAGCATGTGAAATCAGATGTAAGTTCGTAATTTTCATTAAGTGCTATTAAAATAAAGCGAGATATAATATTAAACAGCTATATTAAGCTATTGCAGAGTTTGTATTTTGATTGTTTCGTCCAACTGATTAAGTTCAGCGAGTTGTTAAAAGAAAAACAATTTGGAAATGACACTGTCAAATTGCAAGTCGAATACCAGAACAGCGAACACAAAATCGTTCGAATTTAATTTCATTTGAAGTTTAATAAATTATGTGAAGCCCGGAACAGGCCTGAAGAGATGTGAAGAGGTAAGAAAAAAAGAATAAGAAAATGCAGGCTTACAAATACATAGAGGAATAAAGGCATAAAACTATAATTAAAGATAAAATGGAAGAGTGACCAACAATAGAAAATTTCAAATTAAAAATATATTAAAATAAAACTAAAAAGATAACCGAAAAATCTCTGACCCGGTGGGGGAAGATTTATTAGCCAGTCCGGCAAGCTATGCCCCTATTCACAGCTGGGAATGGTCAGAGATTTTCCCGGAGGTAAGTGTAAAGGGACGTTTTTAAGGAGAAGAGAGAGAGATCTGTTGAGAGGAGGTGATAAAGATCGTTGTAGTCTTGACATAAAACCCGAAATCTATTATGCTGGGCATAATCAGTTGTGCATCTAGACAAGATTAAAGGAAAAAAGTTTCTGGTTGGCCTAGAAGGAACAGAGAAGTTAAGGCGACGTAAGAGTTCAGAAGAATCTACATCACCGATAATTAACTTGTGAAGAAATGAAACACCTAAGACTGTTCTACGGTTAGCTAGCGAAGGAAGGTCTATAAGCAAGAGTCTTCTGGAGTACGATGGCAAACGGAGGTTAGGGTCCCAATTTAGGCCACGAAGGGCAAAAAGCAAAAATTGTTTCTGAACTGATTCAATACGATCAACATGCTTTTTATACTGCGGAGCCCATACGGATGAACAGCATTCTAGCACGGGACGGACTAAAGCTGTATAAAGAAGTTTAGTGGTGTAGGGATCATTAAACTCCTTTGACCAACGTTTAATGAATCCAAGTACACCATTCGCTTTGTTAACAATAGTAGAGTAATGGTGATTAAAACTCAATTTGGGGTCAAACAGAATTCCAAGATCGATGACAGACGAAATACGTTGCAACGGTTCATTACCAATCGTATAGGAAACCAGAAATGGTTTGCATCGATGGAAAGTGGAGCAATTCAGATGCAAATGATTTACCAAGCACCAAGACTGCAAGGAGTTAAGATCATCTTGCAATCCAATAGACTGAATCGGATTGTTGAAAGATAAAATAAGTTTAACGTCATCGGCATACATGAGTATCCGAGAATATGATAATATTGTAGGAAGATCATTGATAAATAGAGTGAAGAACAGAGGACCCAGGTGGCTACCTTGAGGTACACCAGAGGTTACAGTCACAGGTTTTGAAGTGTTAGAACGAAGCAGAACTTTTTGAGTTCTATCTTTTAGATAGGACGAAGCCCAAAGCAGGAAAAGAAGAGGGAAATCCTAATCGATCAAGCTTAAGAGGAGAAGATCATGGTTGACAGAGTCAAAGGCTTTGCTAAAGTCAGTGTAAATGACATCAGTTTGCCTTTTCACAAGGAATCCATCATTAACTAGCGAAGTAAATTCGAGCAAATTGGTCGTTGTTGACCGACGCTTTATGAAACCATGCTGGAAAGGTGACAAAATAGATCTACAGTAATGCTGCAATGTGGAGGTTATAATCTCTTCAAACAATTTCGGAATGGCGGAAAGCTTAGCAATGCCTCTGTAATTTGAAATATCCGACTTTTGCCCTTTTTATGGAGAGGAATAATGTAAGATTCTTTCCAAAGAGATGGGAAGACAGACGACTTGAGTGATAGATTGAAAAGCTTTAGCAATGGTTGGCATAAAGAACTAGAACACTCTTTGAGCACACAGCTAGGAATGTTGTCGGGGCCGGGAGAAAATGAGGATTTTAGTGATTTTAAAAATGAAAGAAGAGAAGTTTCGGAAATTTCGGGATCGCATATAGAGTTGGAAGAAGTAATGTTATAAGGATAAGAAGTGTTCGCATAATGGGCAGAGGAATATGTTGATTGGAAGAAATCAGCGAACAAGTCAACAGCTGTGGAATCATTGCCAGCCTTTTGGTTACCCAGAAAAAGAGGAAGGTAAAGAAGAAGATCTTCGCTTAGAGTTCACAAAGCTATAGAATTGCTTTGGATCCTGTGCGAATTGAATTTTGCACCGAGCAAGATAATTGTTATAGCACTCGGAGTTAAAAAGTGTAAAGTTCGATTTTGCTATTGAATATTTAGAAAAATCCATCGCAGAACCAGTACGTTTATACTTTTTAAAGCATCTAGATTTAATATTTTTCAAATTTGATAACCTAGGACAGTGCCAAGGGGGATTAAGTGACGTGGTGGAAGCGACGCTATTAGGAATGCAGATATCTAAGAGAGAATTAATAGACTCGTAGAAAAAGCTAAGAGCAAAATCCAAATCAACCGCATTGTACAGTGGAGACCAGTCTGTTGCACAAATGAGTTGACTTAGCAAAGTGAAGTTTCCTTTACGGAAGCAACGGCGAGGTATATTAGGGATTTTTGAATTGGAAGGGGCAGGTCCAAATATTGAAAGCGAGACTTCCAGTGTTGGATGGTAAGAATCTTCGGGTAGTGATCAGGGGGAGACCTAGAGACACTGGCATTGGTGCTATCAGTGACAAAAATAAGATCTAACAATTTATTTAAATTGTTTTGTACAGGATTAATTTGAAAAAGAGACATGCCAATCAGACAATCTAAAAAATCATGCTGTACTGATGGTACAAGGTAAGTCGACCCATTAGGATTTGACCATGTGATGTTAGGCAAGTTAAAATCACCTACAACAACCAATGTGTCAATGTCCCGTAAGTGGGCTAAAACATCTTTAATGCAGGCTACATGGTGCATATAAATTTCAAAATCGGACGAAGGTGGGATATAAGAACAAGTAATAAATAAAAAAAATAATGGAAAAGTTACCTTTACGGCAACAAATTCAACATCCACAGGCTTATCAACAATGATCAGTTCGGAATTGTGGCTGGTCTTAACTGCGATCAGTACACCACCACCTTTGCGATCTGGTCGATCATGTCGATAGATAAAAAAATCATTTGACAAGATTTCACAATCAGAAATTGAGGATTTTAACCAAGTCTCTGAAAATGCAACTATGTCAAATTCAAAAGATGCACTATTCAAAAATAACGTATGGAGCTTAGATAAAAGGCCCCTAACGTTTTGATAGGCAATGAGAGGACAGACGGACGGAACTAGTTTTTTGAAACCCTAGTAGACGCTACACGTGAGGATGAACTAAATGAGGGCAAGTTGACTGGCATCGGCCTCATTGGATTTTTTTGCCTGAACTCATGCAAAATCATATCTGGCAACCAGAATGCTGGGTCACATATGATTGGAAATGATTCAGACGGAACACTTAACTTAAACGAAGCCATATCACGGGGTTGAGCAAAACTAAACTTTGAAATAGAAACACTTGCTGAGCATTTGCTCGCAATGTATGCAGCAATTGACTCGCAAGTAGTTTCCGGAGACAACCTAGACACAAATACTTGCTTACGCGGTGCTATCACGGACAGTGAGAGGAGGTTGAGGAGGAATGGGAACGTAGACGGAAACACTGCCCACAGGTTCAGTCGACGTTAATGGGGACTGCTCGAATCTACGGACAGAAGCAGGATTATCTGCACGATTTCCAACAGCTTGATTCGGGGAGGGGGAAAGGAGACAAATCAAGCATATTGCCTGGTGAGACAGACAATGAAATAGTTGGAGACCTTTCAGTGCAATTGGGGGAAGATTGGTTCGAGTTGCCAGACACGGGTGGTGGCACATCTAAAAATTGAGGCTCCAACCGACGCGGGGGTGGTGACTCGAACTTATATTCACTAAGCATCTCGGAACTGGCGAGAAACTCGCTTGCGAGATGCTTAGTTAGCTGTGCATTTTGTCAAATTTATTTTTCACGTCGATGAACATCCGCGAGAAATTAAATTGTTTTTCAGCGCACAAAGGGCATGACCAATTCAAAGCACCACAATCCTTTTTAGGCGAGTAAACTTTGTCCAGATCACGTCCACTTAGCCCAGCACATTTAATATGCATACTATTGTCGCACAACCAGCAGGTAACAAACCGAAGTTGTTCCGACTCACTTGCATTCTTAAATGTGCAGGCCTTTTTGCAGCACGACATAATGCACCAAATTTATCAGAGGGTCTCAAAACTAAAGGGAAAGCGGAGCAAAGCGCGTATCAAAAAATCAACAAAAAACAAAAACACCCACAGAGCGCAGTTCGATATCGAGCGTTCTTAGCTTTGAGAGCAGAGCAACAACAAAGCTGAGTGGGAGTTAAGCACAAAAAGAAATGCACAAGCGATCGCACACACAAACCTGTGTAAAGAGGGGGAGTTGCTAAGCAAGCAAATCAAAAACACTAACAAAATACACAGCACAGACGCCGCAATAATAAAATTTGCTAAATTAGCAATGTTAAGATGCACAACTGAAAAGAAAAGCACAAACCGATAGCGGGCAATGTTGATAAAATTAATTACGTTAGATTTGCGACAAAATTGGCACGTTAAACGACACAAGAAATTAATTGTTGCGGAGCACAAAAAAACACGTCAATTACAAGAGTCTCTCTCTCTCTCATGAGAAGAGGGAACTGGGGGGATACGCTTTAAAGCATTGCCAGGTGCGATCTGCTCTCTCTATTTTTAGATTTTTTTTCCAGCCACACAACACAAAAAAAAATTATATGAAATAAAATAATGCAATTGATTTGGCTACTGAGGCGAAAATTAATTCTGTCTAAAATTATGCATACGAATTTATATTTGTAAGCCTATTTCCAGGATCGAGACCTTATTTTTCAGGAGATTCTGTTAACGGTGATTTGGGGGTTAATTGGGTGCCATTTCGATCACCAATTTCCTTCAGCAGACGCGGATTTTCACCAATTTTCCACTTCGACACGATCCGCACTTTGCCAGCGATGCAGAACTCCGCGGCCGGACGAATCACATTGCTAACCCACTCGAAACAACTGAGCTCCGCTCTGCCGTCGACTTTGTAGTTGTGATGCATTTTTGCTATGCCCTTCTCCTCTCCTATGTCCGTCGTCTCTTAAGAGCGCGGCTTGCAGCGCTTAACTTTCGTTTTAGTTATGGAAGAGAAACGACATAACTAAAACAGCTGCTGCTTGTAGGCGATTAGCACAAAAAGGTCATTGCCCCTTGAGTGGAATCTCCAAATAGACTTTCGAATGCCAAATTAATGAATTTTTGTTGCAGACGAATGGTAGGAAAAAACTTACCTATATTTGATAGGCACCAAGCGCCAAACCTTAAAATAGCGTTTACGACACATCAAAAAATTCCCTATCTACGCTCGTCTCGAGACTTACACTTAAGAATTTGGTGCTGGGGAATTATAAATCATAATGCAGCTTAGCATGCTTTCCCGTTTCCTTGGTGTCTGTCTGTCGCTGCTGCTCAGGATAGTGCACTCACGATTAAAAGAAATTCAAACTTCGTTTAAAAACATCGAGTCACTTGAAGAAAAACATTTTTTGGCCTTGAGCTGCTAATGCACGTCTTGTGCTGTCGACCGCCAAAAATGGAAAAGACCTATCCGACGACCTATAGAAACCAAGAAACCCGCTTGCAGGGCTGCGGAGAAAGTCGCCATATTCCTTTCGACTTAGAATTAGATAAATTTGCTTCTGCGATCAGCTGATTCGCCTTGGGAGAAGCAATTACGTAATGAAATACTATTTTTGCTTGCTTTTAGGCAGAATTTTTTAAATGAACCAAAAATTTTGCGACAAGCTACACTACAGTTTCCCCCTGCCAAAATCACATTTTGGGGTAATAATTCCAACAAAAGGGAGATACCAGCTTGGATCGATTTTCCTAACAACATCTACTGCTTGATATCTTTAGCGTGGTATTTGCCAATTAACTGTCCCTGAAGATCTTCCAACTCATAATACGCCAGTCCCAGTTTTCGCCTTATGCGCGCTTTGACAAACGTTGGTGCCAGTTTAGTGTTAAAGCCTCGAGCAAAATAACTTTGCTGAAAGTTTCTGCGATAATATTCTTGGCCTATGCCAAAGGAGACCTCTCGGCTACGTAGAATATACTGTATCTCGTTTTTCTCATGCTGTGTTTTCATTGCATCTTTAGATGTAGCACGCTTGAAGTCAGATGATTCGTCTCTTCCAAATTGAACATCTCGATCTTCTAACAGTTCTAGCTGCCGCAGTTGAGTATAGCTATTTCCATTTGTGATCATCTGCTGACCAAAAGCTAATCTGTATGGACCCCAGGCAAAATAGCAGCCCACCTCCCGCCCAACCGACCGAGAGGCGCAGCCGCCAACGAGCGACATGAAAACCGGAAGAAAAATTTAGAAAAATTGTTAGCTACGGGCTAAATAAGGTAAAATAGAGTTTTTTAACGCGGAAGAGAATATTCCGAATTTAGTATGCGGTAGAGTTTATTGTAATCAGCACAGAATACACGAAACGGATCATGCAATGCATAGCTAGTAGTACAACGTTTCAGAGATAAGGGGACAAAGTTACGGGACAATCTACAAGGAACATTGAGATTAATTAGGCTAAGCAATTCCGATGAGTCGATTTCACCATTAATTAGTCTATGTATGAACATTACACCAAGCATAACTCTACGGTTAAATAAGGAAGGAAGATTAATTAAAAGTAGTCTACTAGAATAAGATGGGAAAAGGGCCTCAGGATTCCAGTTCGCACTGTGGAAACTAGACCTTAACGCACAAGCTATTTTGCTAAGTTGCACGTCCCAATCGGTCTGATTCGGTGTATGTATGCCTTAACGGCCGCCAGGATGGAAGCATTTCCCTGATGGGCATAAGCAGCAGTGTAAGCATGTTGTACACCGTATTCGTGCAACAAAACATTAAAAGCATGCTATTTAAATTGCACGCCGTTGTCGGAGATTATGACCTCAGGCACGCCATAGCAGTGGATTAGCTTCCTCCATATATGGCAAAATCGCCTTCGTGGTAAACTTTTTCACGGGCTTTATGAAAGGAAACTTGGAGAAGTGATCCAGTACTGACAAATATACCAATATTTCCCGCACCACTCTGTGGATACGGACCAAGTTATTCAACAAACAGCTTTTGGAAGAATCTATCTGATTCTCCTGTCTTCGAAAGTGGGGGTCGTAAGGACCGGTTTGGATGTTTGGATTTACATACGTCGCATCTATTGATAAATTGTTTGACGTCCCCTAACAAATTCGTCCAATAATAATAGCGTCGTGATCATGAGCAATTTTGGTAACATCTGGTATGAGGCCTTTCGAAACCCAAATTTTCCATCAAAGCTCATCAGCTCCCTTTTCGCTTATGGTGTGCTCAGTACGTCTGTAATTGTGATTGCCTACAACCTTAACCTCTGGCACAAGTGTCTGGTTCTTCACAATTTTCTCTTTGAGAGCCAGCTACTCATCTGAGTTAAACTGTTCAGACTTGAGATCCAATTGATTCTCAAGTCTCACTTCTGCTAGATCTTCAGTGTGAACTCGCGACAACGCATCTGGCACTATATTTTTACTTCCTTTGCGGTGCTAAATCTTAAATGTACATCCCTGCAATTTAAGGGCCCATCTTGCCAACCGACTACTTAGATTAGATTGCCCTATAAGCCATTTTAGGGACGCGTGATCAGTAATGACAGAAAATTAATGGCCCTCCACATAAGCTCTAATCTTTTGTATGCTTACTATGGCCACCAAGTAACTTCGTTGGCGACATAAATGCGATCGAAACCTCATCGCCGTTGTCGTTAATTTGCATCAACACACCTCCCACGCCTGTGTGACTCGCATCACAATGGATGAAAAAAGGAGCATCAAAATTGGGAGTGTGCAGCACTGGGGCATTACACATTGCAGATTTTTAAGCCCGTAAACCTTCCTCTGCTGAATGCGGCCAAGTGAATGTTCCCTTCTTCTTTAAACAATCTGTATGTTTAGAATCACACGAAGCGATAGATGCATATGCATAAGCATAAACATGTCTCTTAGTAATAACATAAATAATAATAGCCACTTGACGAGGGTCAGGATGTATCTAATCCCACGCGTAGGAACCCTTCGAGATGCACAGGCGATCTACCCCTCCCAGTAGACCGACACATGTGTGTGCATACGGTAATTACCAACGCACATACACATAAACATACACATGCTTCGTCTTACAAACGAAGCAATAGATTAGTTAGATTTAAGGAATTCTATAAATTTTTTGGTCCTTCGAACCGGATGTTTGATATTCGCGAAAGTTGATGTAAGAGCATACACAATTAGGTTTATCGAAGTCTGTAAAGTGGGTGCAAACCATGGCGCAGCTCGAAACGAGATTGAAGATCAATATGAGTTACCACGCCTTGCAGAACGCCGGGCCATCAGTACGAAATGATGTGCAGCGGTACACGAAGCCCACATATGCGACCGAATCGGACAATTTTGGCTTGGTAAGCCCAACATTCGAATTGGCGAATCAATTGGAACAACTGTGAGGAGTAACTCCTCACAGACGGGTAACTACAGGGTACCGCGGCGAATTGGGAAAACCTCTCTCAAAGAGAGGGAGACAGCGGTAGTGGAGAATTAAAGAGAAGAGGGCAGTGGCCAGAAAGGCAAAGGCCCTGCTTCGACTGCACGGCAAGCGGGATGACGCGGCGTGCTGGGATTGGTGGAGGAGCGCCAGACTAACGGGATCGAGGCCAGCGGCCTAGCAACAGCAAAGCAAAGCCGCGACGCAGCAGCAGCAGCAAAGGGGCCCGGTACTACGACAGCAGCGGGAGGCCCGGTCCAGCAACAGCAGCAGAGGCAGAGGAAGCGAAACAAGCGCTATGAGATGCTTCATGGAATTGGACAGATATGGAATTCTGGAGTATAAATCGAAGATTGAAATTAGAATGACGGTGCTAGTCGAGAAGCATCGAGAAGTATTGACCATGCAAAAGCTCAATGAGATTGACAACGAGACCAGATTTCAGAGATGTCATTAAGATGTATTATCTGAACTCGTGTCTGAAAATAGAAGCGAGAAACCCACTCACCTCCTCACTTTAGACCAGTTCTTCGTACTTTTCAACAGCATGGGACCGTATATGAAAGATCAACAGTGAAAACTGGAACAGATTCACAGAAAGTTGAAAATTTGTCAGCCTAATCTGAAACCAGCACGTACGCTGAGGGCAACAGCCATAACCCCCAAGGACTTTAACATTTAAGCGTGGAAGTCTGTTCAAAGAACACCAGCGGGTGCCAGATGTCAGTATCGCCCAGGTCAACACTTAGGCTGCTTCTAAGTCCTCGCATCCAGCAACAGAGTCCAACAATCTGGATCAGCAACCCGATGGAGAAGATGAGGACCGCAACCAACAAGGTATAAATATCGAGCAGCTCAAACTACAAGTAATTAAGGTGGATTTCATTCAGCAGGAGAGCGATATCACCAACGAGATAAAAGACAAGGATGTCTTTCAGGCTCGTGAAGAGAAGACTGTCAACTGTGGCCAACAATTGGGACTCAAGGACAAAGAAACAACAGCATACACAAATAAGTGGAAAACTGCTATGAAACCAAAACATGAAGAAAAACTATTAATACCGAAGAAAAACAAGGAAGCGACTGTCAACGTACTGGAACGAACGGTATAGAGTACCAGGAGTTTGTTGTTTGTATACATTGAGTACATCATAACAAGTGATCACTGTACACATATATACCATTGAATACAATTAAATACAAAGTTGCCTAAATGCAACAGTTTGGTTCGCTTACACTTAACATACTATAGGCAGCTAGCCTAAGATTGCTGAGCCTGCATTTCCCATAAGCTAGATTTGTTTACATCATTTTTTGAATATGATATCTCTCAAATGGCCGCCTCTGTCGTTGATGGCGTATTGCGCCTTTTTGCAGCATTTTCCATCGTTTTCGCCAACATTTCGGCCGGAATAGCGGCTATTTCTTCACGAATGTTGTCCTTGAGCTCTTCTACGGTCCTTGGCTTGTTAACGTAAACCTTTGACTTCAAATATCCCCACAAGAAGAAGTCAGGCGGCGTCAAATCGGGCGAACGCGGTGGCCAGTCCAAATCACCACTTTTCGACATCAAACGGCCCGGAAACAATTTTTTCAGACGAATAATTGGCATCACAAAATTGGTCATCATGTCGCGATAACGCTCCTGGTTGATGGTAACAGCATGGCCATTATCATTTTGGAAGAAAAACGGTCCAATGATCGTTTTCGCACTAACGCCGCACCAAACTGTGACTTTTTCGTCATGAAGAGGCACTTCTTGAATCTCCTGAGGATTTTCAGTGGCGTAAATACGGCAATTTTGCTTATTTACGGTCCCATTCAATGTGAAATGGGCTTCATCGGACATGATAATGAGTTTTCACAATTGACTTGTTCTGTTGAATGTAAATTTCAACTATTTCAGAGCGCTTGCGTGGCGTGTATTGTTCCATGGTAAAAATCTGCTTGGACTGACGCTTCAAACGCGGTATGTCATTAAGCGATCTGACATCTTTGTCAAAAGTTATGGCGTTGCCAGATGGGTCCGTCGAATATGGACAACCCTGTACATGTGCGAGCGGCCGCTACCACTTATTTACCGGCACATATATATATGTAATTAAGTCTAAGAATTTTTATTCATTTAATAAAGAATCATTCTCGCTTGCCTGGCCACTCGGGCAAGAACTAAAAAGCTTTTAATGTTCAATTAATATTAAAATCATAGTACATGGCGATCCTGCCAGGAGAGATTGCCCTCCTGGATACTAGTGAAATACCAATCGGAACCCATCCACCTATATGGCTCCTACGTTGATCGCACGTGTAAGCGTGGACTTCAGCAGAAATTTAAGTGAAAAGCCGCAAACGTTTACAAGCCATTCCACGGCATCCGATCCTGCACAACGACACCTACATCTCTAACTGAGCCCACTTTTCACATCGGGACAACGGTGCCACTGACGCCCATACTTGACATCGCTGCAGATCCGCAGCATACCTCATTACCGAAAAAAAAGAAAAAGAAAATTATCACCACAGCCGTGATCAGGCTGTCAGGCAGCGAAGAAGGAAGAAACGGTAGCCAAACAAGACACCGGTTGACCGCCTGAAATAAACCACAAGCAACAAATAAAACAAAAAAAAATTGTAAAGAAATTGTTGGTTAAAGTCCTGCTGCTTCAGGCGGCAAAACTTCTTTGAGCACAGATGGCATAATAGCCGTGCAACATCTTAGGTAGAAAATGTATTAGACTAAGAATTTTCTTGAACCAACATTTTTTTGTCCCTTCTCCCTTTTCTCAAATTAATTCGAAACAATCCTTTTAATGACTTAATCGATTCGAAATGCGAAAGGCATTTTTTTTTGAAGACAAAATATTAGTTGTCTTTTTCATTTTTTGCTTTTTTTTAATTCGACAAGTTTTTGATTATTTTCTTTTAAAACAAAAAAATATAAAGTTGGTTTTGGTTGCAATTTCTACCCATATGACTTACAATGAGTGTAAGGGTAACAATCGAAGAATACCGTGCAAGACAAGCACGTAGAAAAGAATCCGAACTAACAAGAATTCCTTTTAAAACAGGCCCGCGTAAACGTGGAGGCCAAAGGTACAAAGATAAGCAGAGAATCAATTATCTAAAGCATATATTATATACTAATCAACCACCACCAACTTTGGAAGAAGCCATAAAATTAAAAAAGATTTGGATGATTTAAAAAGAAAAATCCAACTAAGGAAAGCAAATAAGAAAAGCATGCTAAAGCCTGAGACAAAAATACAGGACGAAACAGAAAGTAATCAAAAACCCACAAATGGCAACAACATTGCCATAAAAACAATCTAACAATAAAGGCATATTTCGTTGTATTCTAAATAAATAAATCAAAACAAAAAAAAATAATAATAATAATAATATTAGCCATTATTCCCGGCATCCACAAATATTCGACAATACAAGAAAACTAATTTCTAGATCGAACACTTGTGTTTAAGGTACGCCTGAAGTAAACGACCATACTAAATAAGGAAAACCCAATCCAAAGCGACTGGCAATACAGCCAATGTCGTTAACGAGATCGAAATCGTTGACTATACACCACACCTTGAATCGATCAACATACTTCTATTGATCCTCGTTGTATTGGTAGCATTCAATACAGCCCTTAAAATGTACTCGATTCACAAAAGATCTATGAAAAAAAGGTATATGAGTCGAGGCAATGACCTCGATAAAATCTAAGGCAGTCATTCTAAAATCATATAGATAGAACATCTCTGATCATCTCAATACACTTTTCTGCATTCATGGAATGGCCAGAAATTGTAGAAGAAATACAAAAATACCGGGAAGAATTCTTCAGGGGCTACAAATGCCTCAACAAAAGTGCACCAATACAAATTCAAACTGTATTAAAGCACACACACAATTTGTTAGACAACTACAACGCCGTAGTTAAAATATTTAGTAGTAATTGTGTAAGGCTAACTGACCTACACTTACTACAAACTAGAACAATACTAGATGCACTGCGGGAGAAACTCATAAAAATCTCTGAGATCCTCAAACTAGACTTGCTTATACCGATATCTATGGATGTACCTGTAGGATTTGGACCGCAAACACTGAAAATCAATAGCAGCATACCTACAGTCGAAAAAACAACCAACATGCCACAAACTATAATAGAGTTCCTTAATACTTCCACCAAACTCATCCCCGAGATTGAGATTAACCTAATCGGTACTGAAAAACCATCCCTTAAATAATAAGCAAGTTGAAAGCAACGGTTAAAAGAGAATCAGTAGAAGTTGTTTCAGCGAAACTCATGAATCTCTGGCAGAAAAATAAAACTGCCAACCAATACACTAAGTAAGTTGAACAATTAACAAAGTCAGTAGAATCTGCATATTTTGCAGATGGACTGACATTAGAATTATCAACAAGATACTCCACCCAACAAGCCATCAAGGCCATGACCAAAAATTGCTCCATTAACAAGGTTAAACTAGTCATGGAAGCTGACACGTTCAACACTATGAACGACGCAATCTCAAAATTCGTCAGTACATGTACCGAACACACGGATAGTATAATGCACTATAGACAGAACAATTCGAACTATCAAAACGGTCAACGAGGCCGAGGCAACGGTCAATACAGAGGCCAAAACAACAACCAATGGCAAGGCCGAAATAACAATTATAATTATAAAAATAGAAATAGCAATGAATACCACAACCAGAACACTAGTAACAACTACCGTAGTAATAGTAATCATAATAACAATGGTTACAATCAAAATAATTACGGAAGACAAAACAACAGAAATACGCAAAATGTGCGTACAATAAATACCAATTATTCAGAGGGAAACGATCAAACTCCACCACAGACACGACAGAACCAAAATTAAAAAGAACTACAAGATCAGTCAATACATTCAACTTACATTTCAATAATTACATAAATACGAAATCAACCCCCTAATAACTCTATATGCACTTTCCTAATCGACACCGGTGCAGACGTCTCTGTATTTAAAGAAAATGAAATACTTAACGAGACACGGCTAAACACTTCAGAAAAAACAGACCTCAAATGCTTTTGTTGGAGTTTCTGTTATAATCATTGGTTCTTTATTATGCTTTATTGTTTTGTTTTAATTACATCGTGCATTTTTTTATATATTCTTTTATATCATTGTTCATGTTATTCCAATGATATATTTGTCTTATTTTAGTTGTTGATTGATTCCTTGGTGGCCACTATTTATAGGATCATCGTGATATTCTTTTATTATTTTTTCAAATAGTTAGCGCAACTTTTATGTCATTAAGGCATTTATTTTTGTTGTAAAATATCTTGTCACCTAAGGACAATTGTAACTTGGTGATTCCCAGATTACCAGCATCTCTTTGAGCCTCGAAAACAATTGACCTAAGTCGATTTTCTCGGAAGTAATCAAGTCATTCACATTAATATAGCTGCAATTTTTTTTCCCTTTTTGAAAAAAATATTCGGGTCGTTGAAAATGAGTTCGACATGTCGTTTAACTTCATACAGGGTGCGCCATATAAAGTGTCGGTATGGCAACACTGAATAAATATAAAAACAAACAACCGATTACTATATGTTGATCTTGTTCCTTTAATTTGGTCCTGTACAATTTATTTCGACTACTTTTTGAACACAACATCAATCAAGTGGCCGCCTTTATTGGCCACAACAAAATGTGCCCTTTTTGCGGCATTTTCCATCACTTTTTCGAGCGTCTCAGTCGATAAAGTGGCGATTTCGGCACGAATGTTGGCCTTAAGCTCTTCAATGGTCTGTGGATCGCTGGCGTAAACCTTGCTTTTTAAATAGCCCCACAAAAAGAAGTCTGGGGCGGTCAAATCTGGACATCAGGGTGGCCAGTCAATATCGCCTCTTTTTGATACCAGGCGTCCAGAGACGTGTAAAGGTATTTCATGGATGCGGTGTGGATTTTCCGTGGCCCATTTGCGACAATTTTGCTTATTAACACCACCAGAAAGCGTGAAATGGGCGTCATCGGTCATCAAAATTTGTTTCCAATTGTTAGCACAATTGAACGATTATTTTCGATGAACAGCGTCACTATTTCGGCACGTTGTTTTGCTGTGAAGCGTTCCATGGTCAAAATTGTACTAGATTGATATTTCCAAAACATGTCTAACAAAAGCAATCGGTTGGTTAATGTCAAAGTTATTCAGTGTTGCCATACCGACACTTTATATGGCGCACCCTGTATTTATTTAGCGCTTCATATATAGTATATTGGGAACCTTAGGACTGTTTTTGCCATTATTTTATTCAGTTGGCAATTTATTGGACTTATTCGCTCTTGAGCGAGTAGTCATTCTCAGTATTTTACATGTGTCACTTGTAAGTTGTTTCAAGTCGGATATTTCAATGCGGGATAGTGCGTCCGCTGCATAATTTTTCTTTCCAGCTATGTACTCCACCACAAAGTCGTATTCTTCTAGATCTAGTCTCATTCGTGTTAGTTTAGAAGAGGGATTTTTCATTGAAAATAAATAAGTCAGGGGACGGTGATCGGTTTTTACTATAAACTATTTGCCGTATAAATAGGGTCTAAAATAAGTAACTGCCCAATGGATTGCTGCTAGTTCTTTTTTTATTGTTGCCTTATTTGATTCACCTTTGGTGAAGGCTCTTGAAGCATAAGCTACTGGTAGTTGCTTACCTTCGAATTCTTGGCTCAGTACAGCGCCGCATGCGTATCCGCTGGCGTCTGTAGTAATACAAAATTGTTTATCATTCTCATATCATTTATCATTCTTCTGTCCATATGAATGGTATATTTTTATATCCTTGCAAAGGGTATTATAATTTTGCCCAGAAGTTTGCAACGCATAGAAATATATACTTCCGACCCCATAAACTATATATATTCTTGAACAGGAAGACGAGCTGAGTCGATTGAGCTTTGTCCGTCCGTCTGTCCGTCCGTCTGTCTGTCTGTCTGTTTCTACGCGAACTAGTCTCTCAGTTTTTAAGCTATCGAGCTGAAATTTTGCACAGAGTCTTCTTTTTGCTGTACACTACTAATATGTCGGAACCGACCGGATCGGATGGAATATATTTCATAGCTCCCATAGGAACAATCGGTCGGAAAACTAGTTTTAGTAAGAAAAACTTTTTTCTTTTCAATGGAAACATCTCCAATCTTTGAAATCGTGGGTTTCTCTACGTTTTTTTTTATAATTCTACCGAGTTTTATTAAAATCGGACAACTATATGGTATAGCTGCCATACAAAAGATAGGTCTGAAAAACAGTCTTAGTTAGAAAAACTTTTTCCTTTTAATGGTAGCATCCTGCAATTTTGTACTTGTTTGTTTCCCATGCTTTCACATAATATTACGATCAATCGGAAAATGGGAAAAGAGTATTATTTGAAAATATTAAAGCGAACTGTTGCAAGGGTATAAAAACTTCGGCACAGACGAAGTTAGCTTAGCTTTCTCGTTTTTAAGTGTTTCTAACATTGTCTTTTTTATACTCTGTACCGAATGTACATAGAGTATTATAAGTTTGTGCAAAAGTATGTAACAGGCAGAAGGAAGCATCTCCGACCCCGTAAAGTATATATATTCTTGATCAGCATCAACAGCCAAGTCGATATAGCCATGTCCGTCTGTCCGTCTGTCTGTCTGTCTGTCTGTCTGTCTGTCTGTCTGTCTGTCTGTCCGTATGAACGCACAGATCTCAGAGATGGTAAGAGATAGAGGTTTGTCATGTATGGGACATATGCTTCTTATGTCTGCAGGCAGATCAAGTTTATTTTCAATTTTGGCCACGCCCCTTCCCGCCCCCGAAATTTAGAAAAAACGTCATATCTCCCACAGTTTAGAAGATAGATGGCTTGTTCCTTCTGAACATATTTAGTTATTAGGATAACTTATCGATCCGCCAAAGGAATGAAGAAGATCGGATGAACGGCTTTCGAGTTATGATCAAAAGACAAATTTTCTTGGTACAGAGTATGTTATAGTCGGGCTTGACCGACTTTCTTTCTTGTTTACTCACATGAAGTGATTCTTTCAGAATCCTAAATGTTGACCCTATCAGGACATGTGAAGTATCATATGAGAGGTATTGATTCACACATCATGAATGTTTCCTGATTTTGGGTAGTCCACTTCACGGTTCTTAAGTTATTTACATTCAATTTGTACAACAATCTTTATTTTCCGTTTTTTATACAATTGCAAAGGGTATTATAATTTTGCCCAGAAGTTTGCAACGCATAGAAATATATACTTCCGACCCCATAAACCATATATATTCTTGATCAGGGTGACGAGCTGAGTCGATTGAGCTTTGTCCGTCCGTCTGTCCGTCCGTCCGTCTGTCCGTCTGTCTGTCTGTTTCTACGTGAACTAGACTCTCAGTTTTAAAGCTATCGAGCTGAAATTTTGCACAGAGTCTTCTTTTTGCTGCACACTACTAATATGTCGGAACCGACCGGATCGGATGACTATATCTCATAGCTCCCATAGGAACAATCGGTCAAAAACTAGTTTAATAATGAAAAACTGTTTTCTTTTCAATGGAAACGTCTCCAAACTTTGTAATCGTATTTTTATATGTTTTTTTATAATTCTACCAATTTTTATTAAAATCGGACAACTATATGGTATAGCTGCCATACAAAAGATAGGTCTGAAAAACAGTCTTAGTTAGAAAAACTTTTTTGTTCTTAATGGTAGCATCCTGCGATTTTGTATTTGTTTGTTTGTCGTACTTTTACATAATTCTACAGGTTTTTGTCCAAATCGGATGACTATATCATATAGCTCCCATACGAACGATCTATCGGAAAATGGGAAAAAGAGTATTTTTTGAAAAAAAATAAGCGAGCACTTGCAAGGGTAAAAAAATTTCGGCACAGACGAAGTTAGCTTGGCTTTCTCGGTTTTAATAAAAATTGTTAAATAATTTTTATTTTTAATTTGTATTATAAAAATTGAATTTAAGCGTTATATTATGATATTTAAATAAAAATTGAATTCAATTCTTATATCGTAATTTATTTTTTTTAAATTAAAAATAAGAATTATTTTATAATTTTTTCATAAAAATCAAGAAATAATTGTTATTGTACAATTTTTATTCAAAAAATTATAACCGTTACGGTCCCTTGTAGCTGGAACTGGTGTGGAAGTCCGTGGTTGCACGTCAGTTAGCAAGTTTACGGCCGTAGCTTAAGCTTCTGGCCGTGGTCTGTAGACAAAATCAGCCATCTTAACAGACGGCGGTCAAAACTCTTTGCTGAAGAACGAAGAGAAAAACGGCTAAGGAACTGCCAGCTTAAAGCTTGTCACAATATAAATTTGTACAAGGAATGTTAAGTTTGCGGGCTACGTAGGCAATCACAACATCCGGCTCAGTCAAAGGAGGGAATTTCCCGACATGGATGCATTTATTGCTGAGCAAAACATTTAGATCGTCAGAACTAACCGCTACACCAACAAAGCGTTTGTTGTTATTGACGCGCTTCTTTTTCGCCTTTCTTCTAACTGTTACAAAGTTATCAGCCTCCGAGCAAGAAGAAGTAGCAGCAGCAGCGGACGGTAAGAGATATCTATCGGAGAGGTCAGTGCGATGTGTTTTCTCTTTACTAGTCAAAGAAGCAGCAGCAGAAGAAGAATGCTGTCCGTGGAAAGGATCAATAACGGGGCCAGACTGCAGCTGAAGCCGATTGGCAGCTGGCTTGGAAATACGATCAGCATTGACATTCTCTTCAATAGGACCAGCAGAGCAGAGCGGTTTGAGAATACTCTTAATGTATGAATTAAGGGAATTGTTCGGTGTATATTTCAAGACATCATATAAATTTTCCTAGTTGAGAATTTTAACTTTAAGATCGTCTACAATAGAATGTGAATAATTTGACACAACATAATAGTCACATTGCCAAATTAATTTCGGAGAGTTTATTAACTGCTAAATGGCTTCTGCTCCGAGTTTGTCACAGGGCAAATGGAAAGCGCGACGGTACAATGAAGAGCAACGCAAAGCATCGAAGCTGCGAAGTTGCGAGGCCGAGACTTCGGTTTTGCATTCAGCACAGGTACAAATAGACATAATCGAGATTAATGCAATAGGCACGTCCGAACGCAATGACTACAAGACGGAGACTATTTATTTACATAACTTCATTATTGGAGTTTTTTGCTGTTAATAGCTGCTGCTTACAATATTCGTTACTTATTTCTACTCCGTAATAGTTTTAAATGTTGACCTTGAGTTCATTCCTTTTGGATATCAGCAAATCGCTTTTATATGGATGCAATAATTCGAATAGAATTTGGTAGGGCTGAATTTTTAAGGGCATTTAAAATGAAGAGCAATCTTGATCTGTATACAATAAAGTGGCCCTTTAAGATCTATTTTTTTTAATTTCAAAGCGCTGGACAAAAATGTATTGGGCCTTGGGCCAATTACGTTGACATGATAGATGACTAGATGATGAATAACTTATATTTTTTAAACATCTAAATTATTTTTAAAGATCACAACGATCTTTTCATATCAACACACAAATCTCAGAGATGGTAGGAGATAGAGGTTTGCCATTTATGGGATATAAACTTCTCATACTTCCAGGCAGATTAGGTGTATTTTCAATTTTTGTTACACCCCCTCCAACGCACAGTGGTCGCTCCCATACGACAAATATAAAAAAGTAGAAATCAAAATTTTACACTTTGAAGCATGTCGATCATTTCATAAATTAATTATATTCTTGAAACAAATGGTTTTTTTTAGTGTGGCCACTCCCACTTTGTGAAATAACCTCTTAAAGTTTGACCAAGTGCTACGCAATTCAGTGCGTTGTGTTTTGCCTGAAAGAGTCGCCAATATTTACAAGAAACAAGAAAGAAGTCGGTCAAGCCCGACTATAATCGACTATATCTTTTGATCATAACTCGAATACCGTTCATCCGATCTTCTTCATTCCTTCGGCGGATCGATAAGTTAATAAGTAAGTAATCCTAATAACTAAATATGTCCAGAAGGAACAAGCCATCTATCTTCAAAACTGTGGGAGATATGACGTTTTTTCTAAATTGCGGGGGGCGGGAGGGGGCGTGGCCAAAATTAAACTTGATCTGCCTGCAGATATAAGAAGCATATGTCCCATACATGTCAACCCTCTATCTCTTACCATCTCTGAGATCTGTGCGTTCGTACGGACAGACAGACGGACGGATGGACGGACGGACGGACGGACGGACAGACGGACAGATGGACAGATGGACTGTGTACCTACGGTACAGAGTATAAAAACATTACAAAAAAAAATTCCAATACCTGTTTAACAATATGGATATCATTCGAGCAGGTATTAACCATGATTTGAATTATTCAACATTTTGTATATTGTGGTATATTGTCTAAAACAAATCAAAATCATAATTGACCTTTTGTGAGTGTTCTTCGTTTACTGTTTGTACTTTCTCTTAAGCTTTTAGTTGTGATGCCGATCGATTCCGATGGTCATATCATTTTTTTATTAATTGTTAATAAAATACAAAAAGAATCGGCTGCCGGGAGCTGCCCAGCGTCATAATATTCTGATCCGAATGCAGCAAGAATTTGTGTTTTGTTGTTTATGCTTTCCATGTTAAGTGCTCTGTTAGGTGTTTGTTTTTGTTATATGTGTAGTAAATGTCAAATTGTTTTTTTATACCCTGTTCCCATTGAAAATGGGAAAAGGGGGATCATGAAGTTGTGCGAATGTATGTAACAGGGAGAAGGAAAATTTTCCGACCCCATAAAGTATATATATTCTTGATCAGCATGAACAGCCGAGTCGATATAGCCATGTCCGTCTGTCCGTCTGTCCGTCTGTCCGTCTGTCCGACTGTCCGTCTGTCCGTCTGTCCGTCTGTCCGTCTGTCCGTCCGTCCGTCTGTCCGTCTGTCTGTCTGTATGAACGCGTCGATCTCAGAAACTATAAGAGATAGAGCCACAAATTTTTGCACGAAGGTAGATTTATGCTGTACGCAGATCAAGTTTGTTTCAGATTTGGAAAATTCCCACCCGTCCCCCTTTTATCCCCAAAAAACCAAGACCTCCTCTAGAAATTCTACACCTAAACAACCGTCAGATGCACAATTTTCAAGTTAGAGCCTCGTGGTTTAGTATGCATCAAGCTAGGCCCAATATCTATCTATTCTGAAAAGTACAATCAGATCGGACAAAAAACACCGGAGTTATAAGCGAAACAGTAAGAGCACAACTCCCCACCCAGTTGTTGGCCAGGACTACCAAAAGTGTTGCCTACATTTAGGATGACATTTTGTCACAAAGAAATAAATGAAAACAAATGAACAGGGTATTTTGTGGTCGGGAAACTCGACTACAGCGCCCTTACTTGTTTTTATATTTATTAATATTAATTTTTGTTTATTCGAATTGACAACAGGCAATTATTTTGAATGTACCATTTCGTACAATTTCATTTTTGAAAAGTGGGGCACTCTAAATGGCACTAATGCTGAAAGGGGTCGGCATATTGTTGATTCGATACAGCTGGAACTGGGAAAAGAAGGCTACATTGCAGATCTAGAAACGTTACAGAATTGTCGTTTGGCGTATGCAAAGAATTGTACATCCGGTGGCAAAACTGCAATCGTACCAAATCGACTCTTCTGCAGAAGCATTCGGTTTTGATGAAAACTTAATTGACAGATGAGCCACCGTTTTGCAGGCTTTAAGTTCTGGCTACAAAATAAATGTATACAAATTTAGAGATTATGCGCTGGAGACAGCAAGGGGACTTGTGGAAACTTATCCATGTATTACATGCCAGCTTCGGTGCATAAAATTTTAATACACGGTCCTGAGGTTATTAATAGTGCGTTAGTGTCGATTGGAGAGCTCTCTGAGGAAGCTGCAGAGGCTAAAAATAATGATATTAAAAAATACAGATTTCAGCATATGTACTAGAAAAATTTCGCGATCCGCAACTAACACAGACCTTATAAATAGATTACTACTAAGTTCAAACCCTGTCATAAGTGGATAAAGAAAATTAACTTGCAAAAAAAAGATTTTTTAGAAGAGTCTGTTTCTGAATTATTTTAAGACTAATTAATTATTTTGTGTTATAAAATGCATTTAAAAATTTTCTTTATAATTTTTGTTTTTGTTAATAAATTTTCTGTTCACAATATATATAATGAGAAGTCAATGGTTTGGTTTAAATAAAAAAAAAAATTCCTTTATTTATAATTGACAACCAATATTTGAAGTAGTACAATCTTAAGAACTAAGATGTGTCGCGGTTGCGATGTCAAGTAAAACTCAATGTGTGGTTCTGCAGCTGCTGCTTAGCAAACCTCGGTTAATAGATTTTTGGGAGTCAAGATCAACAAACTCTTTTTCTCTTTTCTCATTTCATAATTTGAGAGTGGATTGCATCAGCCGATAATTTGAGCTGCATCAGCGTTTTGTTCTTGGTGGGAATAACGATTGGAGCGGATGTTAATGCTTGCGTCTTTAGGTTTATGTCTGAGCCGCCCGAATTTTTATTGTCACCAAAAATATGGAAATTTACATATTTTTTTTTTGGGATTTAGGTTACCAAGAGACCCGTAGGAAACCTGGAATTATTTGGCCGCCCACTTTTGTGTAAAGTGGAAATCGCCACTGCTAAATGTGTGTTCTTGTGATTGTGTCGTTTTATAAGTCTATGTTGTTTTCATTAATGAAATCTACAATTGATTGATATGAGTTGATGTTCTCGTGCTTGAAGTATTTATATATGTCATCGTATTTGGTTAGTGATGGGAAATGCTGTCGTGATGAGATGAATTTCGTGCAGTTAAATATAATATGTGAAGCGTTATCGATAGTGTCGCAACTATCGCATCTGCTGTCATTGAGTACGTGCATTTTAACGAGAGTAGCTTTGTCAAATGCGTTTCCGCTAAGTAATCTGTTTATCAGTTTTATGCCTTTTGGTTTTAGCTTAGATTTGTGGAACCAAGGTTTGTTTACGGTGGTTGGGAAAAGTTCAGCATATCCCCTGGGTATTTCAGCGACGAAGTTGGCGTAGTCCTTTTCCCAGTCTTCCTTTATCCTTCTGAAGATTTCGCAGGTTGCGTCCTTGATGCTCCATTTAACTGAAGTAAAAGTACCATTTGATGGAGCGCCCTTTGCTGCGAGGTCCACGGCTGTGTTTTGTGGTATGTTCACATGGCCTGGGATATAGTGGACTTCTACAGAGATTAGCTGAGCTTGGGAATTTATTTTTCGTTTAATTCTTTGTACTATATAATTGTTGTGTAGTGGTTTTTCCAAAATCAATGCTCCGTTTTTACTATCTGTCAATATGGCTATACGAGGTATGCCCCACGAGAAGGCATGAACGAGTGCTTTGTCTATTCCAAGTAGCTCAGCAGAAAGAGACGAAAGGATTTTATTGGTGTAAAAACTATTTGAGACTCCTGTACTGTCATGAAGAAAAGCAGCGCTAGAATGGTTACTGGTTACTGAGCCATCAGTAAAGTAGATTTGGAAGCCCCGCATAGTTAGCCTGTCTACTTTTTCCCTGAAAAGGAGAAGAGTCGTTTCCGAGTCTACTGAGTGTTTGTTTTTAGCTGCTCCTTTAAAAAAGTCCAGGTCCGTGCTTAACTTTCTACACAAAATTGGAATCTGAGATACTATTTCGATGTGGTCTAGGATTTCGAAAAATTCTCTATACGTTTTAGCGTAGCTTGTATTAAGATTCATATTAGAGGTTATGGTTTCACAGGCGGGCATGTCATAGGCAAACACCTTTACTTATTCTTTGGCCGTGACAAATTTTATCCTGTACTCAGGTGGAAGCTCAGCTGCTAAGTGATAAACTATCTGTACCGGTGTACACTTAATTAAGCCCAATGTCTTTCGAAGGTGTAGATTGGAATGCACTTTTAACTTATTCATGGCCGTCTTTGACATATTACTAAAAGAGGAACATTCGTATTCAAGCTTGCTGCGAACAAAGGCTTTGTAGAGCACCAATCCCTGATTCGGGTTGACCCCAAATCGGCATCCGCTTAGCAGCTTCAAGAATGCACACGTTCTGTTTGCTTCTGGGATGGAACGCGACTGTTCTTCCTAAATATCTAATCTGCTCCTGGTCCTTTATCACAGTGCCTTTGTGAATTATATTCAGAGGCTTTCTTTGGGTGCTGAAATGAACCGCACATGACTTAGCTGGGTTAAAAGAAAGGTTAATTTTGCTGCATTCCTCATCGAACTGCGACATCTTGTCCAGCAAGATATATCTAGCAGTGTTGAGATCATTGTGGAAGCAGAGAAGGATAAAGTCATCTGCGTATTGGAAGAGTATACAGTTAGAGTTATTAATTCTGTGCAGTCCAGCTGTGTATAAATTGAAAAGGGTGGGACTAAGGCTGCTGCCTTGGCATACCCCTTTGCCTAATTCTACTCTTTTCTTCCCCTTGACTAGAAATCTTTTCCTCAAAAAGTCTATTGTCCATTTGATTTGGTAGGGGTCAAAATTCATATCTCTCAAACACCAATCAAGTACGTTAAGATCAACGCAGTCAAACGCCTTCTGCAGGTCGAGACAAGCTGCTACTACTTGTAATCCCTCTGATTTTAGCTCCTGCACTTTGTTTACTAGGTCGTTAATGCAGTTCGCTGTTGATCTTAGTCTCCTAAACGCGTACGATCTATCTGGCAAAAGGTTATCTTTGGAAATGTGCAAATCGAATCTGCTTTTTATCAGTCCTTCTATAATTTTGAAAAATACACTAAGGAGACAAATTGGTCTGTGATTTTTAACCAATGAGGTATCCGTGCCTTACTTGGGGATTGGTACTACCCGTATCTCCCTCCAACTTTCCGGGATAATACCTGCCAGCCAAGTCCGGTTTAGTAATTTAAAAAGCTCAATCCTTTTGGCTGCAGGCAACTGCTGGATCATTTTGTAAGAGATGCCGTCTAGTCCTCTGGCCGAATTGGGGTTCCTAGTGCTGATAAATGTAAGAAAGTCTTCTAACTCAAAGCTTGTCCTAGAAAAATGTGATAACGGTGGGGAAGGAGTGGGTGGTACCTGAATTGGAGAGGAATTTGGACTGTTCTGCAACATATTCAGGAACTCTTCATCATCCTCCTCCGACCACACGTTACCAGTTCGCTTAACCTGTTTGTAGTTCTTTAAATTTTTTATTTGGTTCCACATTGTCGGTCCAGATGATATTTCTTCAACAAAACCTTGAAAGTTTGTTTTCCTAACGTTTTTAATATGAGCTTGCAGCTTTTTTTCCGCTACTAAATCAACCTCGCATCCACTGGCTTTTTAGATAAATAAAATTTCTGCCTACTCGCGTTTCTTAATCGAAACAGCCTCTCTGACTCTGGGCTCCACCACTGTTTTGGTACGTATCTATTGTTGCTAGGAATTGTGACTGTGTTTGTCCTGGTTATGGAGTTTACCTTATCTTGCAGGGTATCTAGATCTGAAAAAGGAACTGTACTAAAAACCCTGGCTATCCTGTTGTGCAAAATTTTCTGGACTGTCGTGGTTGAACTGAAAGAATCTATTTCAATTATTATAGGAAAGTGGTTGCTATTGGAGATTTTTGACCTAGAGACGTTCCACTGTGTTGCAGCGCCGTTAAAGTTAGAAGAGGTTAGGCCCAGAACAGAGAAATGCGTTGGATTAATAGAGAAAGTTGGCGAGCCATCATTCAGGCAGATAAAACCTGAGTCTAACGCAGCTTGTTCTATGATACGACCCTTATTGTCCGTACTCAAACTGCCCCAGCCAATGGACTTAGCATTCAAATCACCTCCAATGATGGTAGGGAGGTTTAGGGATGCCGTAAAGGTGAAGATCTTGTTGATTCCCAACTTTAAATCCGCTATAGCAGTGGAAGGGGATGCGTATAAGCTAATGATGTTAATGTTCTTCCTTAAATTTAGTGTCTGGATCCCTATACATTCTATATTGTCTATCCCTTTAAGAATTTTGAATTTGATGTTGTTTTTAATGTAGATGCCAACTCCTCCGTAGCCATCCTCCCGGGGTTTGCAATAGAAATGGTAATCAGGAATGCTGCAATCAGCATTGTCCTTCACCCAAATCTCGGACAGTATGGCTACATCGATTTGATTGTTTATCAAAAACATATTAGTAAGTTGCTTATTATTATTGTGGGTCAAGCTTTGTATGTTGATTTGAAGAATCTTCATAGTGGTGTTTGATCTGGGGGCTCTATAGCAGAATTTATGCTTGGTTCTATAGAAGTATTCATATTTGTTAAATCGATTTCAGCGTTAGCTGTATTAATAAAATCTCTGATTCCGAAGAGGAATTATTTGGCGATTGAGTCTAATTGATTAATGTGCTTTTGTTCAGACAAAAACGTTGTAAGCTTTGCGCTAAGAGCGTTTAGCTTCTCTTGAGCTAACGAACTAGTGGTGTGAGTGGATCTATTTTCGTTCTCCTGTAGAAAGGACTTACTTGGAAGCGAGTAATTAAAGGATTTCAAAGAATTCCTCCACTCCTTCATAGTAGATGCTGCTTTAGCACCCTCTGCTGCACGCAGCGCAGCCTTTTTGGCAGTTTTGGAGTATGAAGCTACTGCATGAACCTCCCTAGCTTTGAGCTCATCCAGCCTGGGGTGGGAAATGCCTCGTTGTCGTTAATGTCCGGTGGCAACCTGTCAAAGAGTGCAGGGTACAACCTATTCACCTCCTGCTTGGTGAGCATTTCTAACGCCATGCATTTGTGAATGGTTGAATTGGTTGTATGGCTAGGAAAAAAGCATACGCCATTCACGAAATTTACATATTTGTTTGGATTTTTGTGTTTATGTGTGTGTGTCTGGTTACAACTCAACCCTTAAGTACTCATCATCAGTGAATCACCTAGGATTCACCGATGAATTAGTCATGGGTTTCGAGGAATCCTCGGTGAATTCCCATGCAAATCATGCGTGAATTTAACATAGGCATGTCCTAGGCGGTCATGCATGACTGCTCATGTGTGAATTACTCATGAATTCATTTCTTCTTTCATCGACGATTCACGATTCACTTCTTATTTGAATTCATTGATGAATTCACCTATAAATTCATATTTGATTCACTCATGATTCCCTAATGACTTTTGCAAAGAAGTCACCGATCAATTTAATTTACATTGACTTTAATTCGATTTATGTATTTATTTAAATAATTTACCAAGAACTTTCCCCTGATTCACAAACACGCAACACTGTATAGTCATAACAGTTAAATTCATTTTATTTAACAAAATATATTAGAATTTGAAATTATCATAATAAACAAAAAACTAGAAGACTTACCTAATACAAACGCTTTGCTATGGAATAGAAATATTTGGAAATTGTGATGCCGCCTCTCAAAGAAGACTAAATGTAGCCTTCAACAATATCGCAAAATATGTATATAATAGAAGACACACAGACCACATTTCACACTTCGCCCAGCAGATATACGACCTCGACTTCATAACGTGGACTGGGTACAGATCTTTACTACTTCTGCGAAAGATAATATACACCAAGCAACCATCCTATTTATATGACAAAATTAGTTTTGCCACTTCAACAAGAACCATGAATTTGAAAACAGTACGACACAAACTCTCCAGCTCAGAGAAACAAATTTTTGTTTACACTGTTCAGTTGTGGAACCAACTCCCACCCTATTCAAAAAATATTAGTAGTGCAAAGCAATTTAGGGACAAACTTGATACTCACCTTAAAAATTAAAACATATATTTAGAATAATAGAACAAAAACGGAATTTTTTATTTGTAAAAGTACATTAAGTTAGCATGCTAAGGATATATCTTCTAAAATTGTATTTGTGACTGGTGCAATAATCATAAGTTTTATACTTGAAGTAAATGGAATATTGTAAAATAAATAAATAAATAATAATTTGACGTGGAATATGGGATATAATCAAAATTTCGTTTGTAATGGTTTTTAACCAAGTTGATGTTTTAATGCTGAGAAGTTTCTCTGAATTAATATGTGTTAAAGAATCGTGTCTTAATAATTTGGGGTTAAAAACGCCAAGTCTGGTTCCTAACTCTATGTCTTCTATGTATTCCGCGAATTGTTGTATGTTAAATATTAGAATAGCTAATCTTTGATAATTTTCATAAATGATATCCATTTGGTTGAGTCCGTGGTTGATTGCATCAATAACGTGATTTAAATCGTTTGCTTGGATACTGTTTTCTGATAAGTTGCTTATTTTAAGTTCTAGTTCTTCCTTGTCTTCTTGATCTAAGGTTCCAAATTTGTAAATTTGTAAGCTGTCCCTACAAATTTGCAAGACCTCTTTTGTTACGTTTTGTGATTCTGATTCCATTCATTTCTCTTTCTAGTTTTTCTATTAAGTATTTTATTTGGCTAAGATTCTTAAATTCTTCTGATTGATATAACAATTTTTCATAAATTTGTTCGGTTTTTGTTATATAATATTTTTGGTAGGGCTCGTTTGGCTTCTAACCAATCTCTACCATTTACTTCGATTAAAGCTGCGTATTTTGAATATACGTCTATACATGATAAGAATTGTTTATTGTCAATCATGTAGAAATCGATGACATATCTTTCTCTTGGATTTAAAACTTCTGGAGTTATTTCGTAAGCAAGTTTTGTATTTCTGTGTTCAGTCTTTGAAATGTTGCATATTTCACATTCGTTAATAATGTTCTGGATTAGTTTTTGGTAATCGGGATAGTAAAATTTTTCTTTAAAAAGTATGATTGTTTTCTCAATTCCTGGGTGTAGTAAATCTCTGTGAGACTTAATATTTGTTTCTTTGAATTCGGCAAATGTTTGAATATCTACCAAATTTTTGTAAGTTCTCATTAATTTTGTCAAATTGTTCGGACTGATGATTTCTATGAATGCATTTTGGAATATTAAGAAATCAAATTCGTTTTCGAAATATATTTAATATATTATTGATGAATTCGATCTGTCTGTTGTAATAATTTATGGGTCTTTCTGTAATAGCAATGTATCTTTGGTTATCTTCATGTGCACTGTGCACTGTAGCTGCAATGCTACTGGGTGTTTCTCCCAAGAAATTTTCTTCGATTTTAACTCTTGATAGAGCGTCTGCTACATAGTTCTCTTTACCTGGAATATACTTTATGTGGTAGTCAAATTCGTTTAATTTGATCTTCCATCTTTGCAATTTCATGTTTGGCTCTTTTATGTTGTTAAGCCAAACCAAAGAATGTCAAACTTTCTTCCATAAAGAATATCTGAAATACTTTGTTGCCCTGACAATAGCAAGGAGTTCTTTTTCTATTGCGGAATAATTGACTTCATGTTCGTTCAAAGTTCTGCTGGCAAAGCATATTGGTTTATGATCTTGAGATAATACTGCACCTATGGCAATATTACTAGCATCTGTGGTTAGGGAAAAAGGTTTTTCGAAGTTTGGGTATGTCAGTATTGGATCTGACATGAAAGGCATTTTTATACCCGTAACTCGTGGAGTAAAAAGGGTATACTAAAGTCGTGTAATGTATGTAACAGGCAGAAGGAAGCATCTCCGATATCATAAAGTATATATATTCTTCATCAGCATCAACAGCCGAGTCGATATAGCCATGTCCGTCTGTCCGTCCGTCCGTCCGTCCGTCCGTCTGTATGAACACCTAGATCTCAGAGACTAGAAGAGCTAGAGCAACCAAATTTTATACTTAAGCTAGTATTGTCTGTAGGCAGATCAAGTTTGTTTCAAATTTTGGCCACGCCATCTCCCGCCCACGCAATAAAAAATATTGAATAACTCCCACAATTTTTAAGATATCGAGCTCAGATTTTGCAGTGTAGTCTATGTTGCCAATATCTACAATCTCACAATTTTCAAAAGGATCGGATAAAAAAATCGAGTTAAAAAAATGTTGCATACTTATCCGAGCTGAGCTGAGTAACGGGTATTTCGAAGTCGGGCAGGGCCGACTTTAACTTAC
>JAWNNO010006324.1:0-11087 GCA_035044985.1 Lordiphosa fenestrarum | reverse complement strand
CCCAAACGATTTGTATCGTTTTTAGGTTGATTACTATACTGGCATGTTCCGGTTTTCACTTTAGTGAATTCGAATTTAATACATGTGTCATTTTTTGTTGAACAATCAAGGTGATCTGTATCAAACCTTAAAATTTGTACTTCCTTTTAATAGGATGAACTCAAAATGAAAGGTTTTATGCCGATTTAATTTATAAATTTTATACAAGAACCACTTCACCAAATTCGAATTCGACAAATTTTGTCGAAAGTGAAAACCGGAACAGGCCTGATAGAAATTTGTATAAGCTTGAACCAAGGTTCGAACTGAAAACATCGCCCAAGAGCCTGGTATATCAAATTTCCGAACCTTAACCGCTGGTTAACTTTGGTTCAAACCTGCAAGCCTTCGGAGTTCCGAAAAAGTTTTTATAATTGGTCAAGTCCGACTTTAACATGCTCTGTACCTCCCACAGTTTGTATACAGAGTGTTAACTCGAGTTTCGATCATCTGATCCTGACAAATTCTTCGGCGAATTGATAACTAATTCTCATTATTAAGTTCTTCTATTCACAAAACTGTGGAAGATAAAACGCTTTCCAAATCTATGTACCTTTGGTATATAATATAAAAAGTGTTAAAGTCGTATGATTCTATACAAAGCAAGCATAGCAATCTTGCACACCTTAAATCGACAATCATAAACTATCATAACCTTTATTTCATGAACTACTTGTGGTATTGATAGGCGCTTTAGTCGGTCATCAGCTAAATGGTTGGTACAACCACGATTTAATTTATCTTTCCAGTGCTTTATTGGCTTATATCATAACTATAAACTTTTGTTTCGTTTTATTAACTATATATGAAGTTAAGGTTATATTTGATTTAATTCATTTACGGAAATAAATGCTCAAATGTCTAAATAAAAACAAGAAAGAAAGTCGGTCAAGCCCGACTATAACATACTCTGTACCAAGAAATTTTGTCTTTTGATCATAACTCGAAAACCGTTCATCCGATCTTCTTCATTCCTTTGGCAGATCGATAAGTTATTCTAATAACTAAATATGTCCAGAAGGAACAAGCCATCTATCTTCAAAACTGTGGGAGATATGACGTTTTTTTTAAATTGCGGGGGCGGGAGGGGTCGTGGCCAAAATTGAAAATAAACTTGATCTGCCTGCAGACATAAGAAGCATATGTCCCATACACGTCAAACCTCTATCTCTTACCATCTCTGAGATCTGTGCGTTCATACGGACAGACAGACGGACATGGCTATATCGACTCGGCTGTTGATGCTGATCAAGAATATATATACTTTATGGGGTCGGAGATGCTTCCTTCTGGATGTTACATACTTTTGCACAAACTTATAATACTCTATGTACCTACGGTACAGAGTATAAAAACTTATATTTTTGAAATAAATGACAGCCCATCTATTAGCCTATTTAATCTCCCTGCACTTCTATGATACAAACTAAAGTTGGATTGTTAAACTATTAGAATATAAATACACTATATTTCGAAGTTCGATACGTCTTTGAGCGGAAGAGAGGTCTTGAAGCAGATGACAGCTGTACTTTTGAATCAAGTTTTCAGTGCAATTAGTTTATCGATTCGTTTTAATCAATTCAATTTAGTTTCTACATAGATGTAGAATATTTCTAGATATTTTCCTCTGATATAACTGCATACAAATTGTAAAAATACTTGCTCTTAATATCATTTAAATGTTCAGAATCAGAATGCTTCACCATACAAGAAAGTCATTTAATCAGACCTAGTTTGCTTACTGACTCAAAGCAAAATTCTCTGTTCTAACTAAGTAAATATGTACTTACTTTTCCAATACATTAGCAATAACCTTAGATAAGATAGACCCAACCCATTGTTTTCAAGATATCGTCCAAATGTTACGTTGCTGATTGAATATTGAACTGACAAGCCTACGTATACTATATTTCCGGCTGGACGCGATCAGATATGCAAATTGGTTTGACGTTTCTGGGTGAGAAACTTTATGTAAAATTCATATGAATAACATTTGAGTGTGCGTGTTTGTGTGTGAGAGAGTATTGCATAGAGATGCAGCTTTACTTGCACTTTGAATTGCACATAACAAATGCGTCAGATAAAACTGGTAGCTATCTATAATCTAAGGCAACTTTGTTGAATGCTTTTTATGTTCTTTATAAAGGCAACTTCTGGTTAGAGTTTTCTTTATTCTTAACGTAAGTGTCAATCAGTGATCTTTTGTAATGATAAAACAAGTGTAAAATGTAATGCTATTGAAGGGGTTATAAAGGTGGAAAACAGTCTATATTTATTGTAATTTTTTTTGATTGGATGCACATACAACTAAATTGTTCCCACATTAAATAGTATTTTTATACCCGTTACTCGTAGAGTAAAAAGGGTATACTAAAGTCGTGCAAATGTATGTAACAGGCAGAAGGAAGCATCTCCGATATCATAAAGTATATATATTCTTCATCAGCATCAACAGCCGAGTCGATATAGCCATGTCCGTCTGTCCGTCTGTCCGTCCGTCCGTCTGTCCGTCTGTCCGTCTGTCTGTCTGTCCGTATGAACGCACAGATCTCAGAGATGGTAAGAGATAGAGGTTTGACATGTATGGGACATATGCTTCTTATGTCTGCAGGCAGATCAAGTTTATTTTCAATTTTGGCCACGCCCCCTCCCGCCCCCGCAATTTAGAAAAAACGTCATATCTCCCACAGTTTTGAAGATAGATGGCTTGTTCCTTCTGGACATATTTAGTTATTAGGATAACTTATCGATCCGCCAAAAAAATGAAGAAGATCGGATGAACGGTTTTCGAGTTATGATCAAAAGACAAAATTTCTTGGTACAGAGTATGTTATAGTCGGGCTTGACCGACTTTCTTTCTTGTTTATAGATCGAAAACGAGAAGAATAAGCCGACTGCCCATAACTCATTATTTTAATAATATAAATAACTCTTCCCTATCCGTTCTTATTTTGTCAATATTTGGGAAAGTGGGCTTCACTTGCTATTTACTCTAACAAGAGCTTTAATTGTTTAAACTTTTAGCCTGATTTTTGGGGAGTGAGTGTGCGCCGAGCTGGAGCCGTAAGCCGATACGCCTTGAATTTGTTGTTTTAACTCGCTTTTGAGGCCAAGAGCTGGCGAGGCAATGTGTTATGCGCCAGTCTGCAAGAGCCTGCCCACCGCTGATTTATATGGAATATCCTTTCCAAGGGTATAAAAAACTGTATATTTTATAATGTATAATGCTATATATTTTTGGTCAATTGGGACCCAAAACCCTATCCAAAAATCCAGAAAAAATCTGTATCCAATCTTATTTCCTACCGAACCTATCTGCTTGGAAAAGATTCTGTTTATTTAAGGTTTGGAGCCGGTCAATTGGCCGGCTAGATCGTGCAATAGAGTGTCCTTTAGAGTATTTGTTGTGGGTTGATGTTAAGATTTATGAATATAGCGACAAGCCTGCAACAGTTGACGCACTGGAAGCCAATATTGGAGAATTTGTTTGTAACATCATCTTCAAACATTAAATTATATCGATCGCTCTATCGACTCAAATAATGATTTCATTCAGTTCAAAATTTAGGATCAAAGGATTCAAAATATCAACGCTGCAAACCTCTGAAATTCTAGAGAAGGTTCTGTCCAGGGGTACAAAGACGTGGGAATGTCTAAGGTTCAGTTTTTAGACCAGTTGCTTTTCTTATCAAACCTTTGGTATTGGTTCGAAGTTTGAGATGGTGGAGATATTTTTTGGTAAAAAATAAGACATATATTTGATGAAAAGGAAGCGTCCAGCTAAAGAAGCTATGAAAAACATTAACCAATACCCGAATGGACCTCATTCCATATAGGTACAACTACCTTTTGCCGGGATATTTAAGTAGAAGCTAGCCTAACCTCAAATACGTGGATTTGTTTGGCCACAACTTGACAAATGCTTTAATTCTATTCATCAAAATCGTCAAATGCCTGGCTTGGATATGGTTTGAAATGATAATGTTCCGATTCAGCACTGTTTGTCCGGTCAGTAAACTGTGATGGTTTTGTAAGTTCTGAAAAAAAAAC
This sequence comes from Lordiphosa fenestrarum, assembly GCA_035044985.1. Lineage (NCBI taxonomy): Eukaryota > Metazoa > Arthropoda > Insecta > Diptera > Drosophilidae > Lordiphosa > Lordiphosa fenestrarum. The sequence goes on along the minus strand of JAWNNO010006324.1, from coordinate 6,998 downwards.
TGAATAAAGTGATGATTTTTTTTTAGAAGGTCCGGTTCTGGGTCCAGTTTGATGTACTGGAAAACCGAAAAGTTTCTCAGCCTTGACAAATATAGATTAAAATTAATGTATCTCACTTTGTTCATAACAACAGACGTTCAACTTATTCATGCTTTTATATTGAAGAAAACTTCGTTGAGTTCTCAATTTGAATGATATTTTTTGATCATTTCCAAGATGTGTGGCAACTTAATAGTCATCATTTTTAGATGTAGCACAGAAAATCTTCATATCATTAATTGTTGCTCAATTTCTGGAACGTAAAGATGTGTTTTATTTTGAAATTCAGCATATTTCAATATTAATCAATATTAATATCATTAAAAACTATTTGATATCCGGTACATCGACTCGAAAAAATATTCAAGCACGATATATCGTATTTTTGGACAAAAGCATCGATATATCGATATTATTTCATGCATCCGTATTAGATATCAGCGAAGTGAATACAATAATTATAAGACATTCAAGTTTTGATACTTAATTAGGAATGGACCAAATGTTCCCTTAAAATCTGTAACAAATGTGGTTAAGATTACCGAAAACAATTTTTTATTTGCCTTTCAATACACAGAAAATAAAAAGGATATTAAGCAATATCCACTAAATGATTTCCCGTATCCATTTTAACTGGAAATGTCTTAAATATTCCTTTAATCATCCAACGGAGCTGAAAATCATCCAAAGGATATTATGAAAGATCATCATTTGGATGATTAAAAGGATATTAAATACATATCCAGTCCAGACGGATCTTTTTTGGATTTTCTTTTCTGTGGGAAATATGCCCGATTGATAATAAAGACTGTATGATCATATAGGATCATAGATGAATCCCGAAATTAATAAATCAGAATTTTAAAAATTTTTACTGTTCCTTCAGAGTCTCGATTTTCTATTTTAAATTCGATCTCTGAGTTATTTTAAGGATTTTAGGGGGAAAACCCGTTCCCTGCCCATCTTTTATGTAGAAATCAGCAAAAATTAATTTAAATTTAAATGAACTTCACAACTAACTTCATTTAAAACATGTGGCAGAAATCGATTAGGAACTTAATTATAAAATTTTAAAAACAAAATTCTCTACAACAAGTGAGATCACAATCATGCCTCAATATATTTCCATTCACAATTCATCATGTAAGTTCCACTTAAGAATGACCTTAGGCCTTATTAAATAAGATCAAGCAATACAAAATACGTCTATGTATGTGTATTTACCATCTCCGGGTACAATCGAACTCAGTTACTTACCAAAAGTTGCGGACCACTGTTCGATTGGCCTTCTAAGCGGGTTTTGAATCTTTTTTTGTTTACTTCAAATCCTTCGTGTGCAGTTATATTGATGATTCATACATAAGTACATACATATATGTATGTATACATTTGTTGTGCCCAGCAGCAGCACTTTCACATTAGTTTATTAAGACTTTTTTTTTGTCCAATATTTTGCTAATTGCTCTCGAGCAAATTTAACTGGGGCATGCAAGAATCAAATACTTGAAAATCAAATTTTGTTTATTAAACACACGCGCACGACCCGCCACACTTGCAGACACACACACACACACACTCCCAAGCACAAGCTCATCTAGCCGAGACACAAAACCCGTTTCATCATTTCTCAAGTCGAATTTGAAATAACATAAGAGAGAGAGAGAGAGCAAGCTCAAGCTCAGAGAATTGGCAATGTGGGAAATGCCACGCGTTCTTCTTATCGCGCTATGTGTGGATGAGCAATTAATTGAATTATTACACATAACACTTGAGATTTTTTAAATGCAATTTATGTTTAATTTTAATTGAAGCTTTTGTGAATTGCGATATCGCCAAGACGCTGGTCCAATGTCAACTAACGCTGCAGCGCTGCCACTCAAATGCAAACGCCACATAAGCTTTCTGGGTCGTCAAAGCTTAATGCAGAGAGAGAAAGAGAGAGTATGGGTGACAGCTGATCGCTCGCACTGTGGTATGTATATCAATAACAGAAGGTACAATTTTGAGCCTCTGGTAAATCGTACTGCAGATCAGAATAGTTAAAGATGCCTTTTATTGATTCAATTAAAAATAATAATTAAATATTAATATTTTATTATGATTCCTTGTAGCAAACATGGGCCTTAAAATAAATAATTTGGTCAATTGGGTGCAAAAATAAGTTTTTATTAAAGGAACGGTGGGAGTATAGTGATTACACAAGGACAACTTTTGCACCAGAGAAGATATCAAAGTTTTCTTAAGTGTTTTTCGGCGCTGAACTCAAATCAATTGTAAATTTGGACCAACCTTCTTTTGAACAAGGTTTGGTCATATTTTTAGGTCCTGTGACCTATTCAAATAAAATTCCTTTTTATGTAAGCTGCATTAAATAACGTTAAGCAAAATGAATACACACAGAGAATGTAAAATTAGCCACACGCCTCGCGTAGAAACGGCAAAACTAATCGAATCGTAGTTGACCCTGTTAAATTTTATAAGCTAAATGTAGAAAACAGAAATTTACACGTAGCATGTAGAAAAACCACATGATATTTACATGTAGAAATGCCTCTTTGGTTTAGAAACATACAGAATAAACTTTCACATTTATAACACAGTGCAACACTAAAAACATCCCCGAATAAGACCTTTAAATTGGGTTATTAGGGATTTCTGCATCATCAAGTGTTTTTCATGAATTTCTCAGGAAATTTGAATTTCTTACTGAGGCAAAAATGCTAAAATAAAACAAGTAAGAAGTCCGTTAAGCCTTGATATAATACACTCTGTACCAACGATTATGTAAGCTCAATATGTATTTGGATGCCACAGTAGCAGCTGAAGCATTCTTATGCTCAGCCGATCCACACAACTTCTTTGGCGGATCGATAAATTATTCTGATTACTAAATACGTCCAGAAAGTAAGAACGATCTATCTTTAAATCCGTGGAAGATATTACGCTCTTTTCAAATATCGAGGGCGGTAGGAGGCGTGTCAGAAATTGTCAAAAAGAAAGATTGATCTGCCTGCAAGAATAAGAATATTATGTCTCATACATTCCGAACCTCTTACCAACTCTGATATCTGTTTTTTTCATACGGACAGACAGTCGGACATGGCTATATCGACTCAGCTGTTAGTGCTGAGACCAAGAAAATATATACTGTGTGTACCTTTGGTACAGAGCAGAGCTGTTATGTAATCATTACTTTGAGTGTTTAATTACTTTTCATTACAATAATATCGATCAATCAGACAATGAAAAAACAATTCCTGATAACGATTCATTAGTAATTGCAATTCTAACTTGAAACAATGATTATTCAATGATTATTTCAAATTGTAATTACTTTTACAATTACTTGAATAACTGTACCAGTAAAGGGAGATTATTGAGTAATTGCAATTGAAAAGTTCAATTATTTATGTAATTATAGGTTAAAATTATGATTTTCAACGATTATGTTTGGCAAACATTAAATTTAATATAATTTTGCTGATGATGGTAACAAAAATTCCATTTTTTCTAGTCTAGTCTGTGGTGGATTTACCAGTTAACTGATAGGGTCCTCTCATTCAAAAATCCAACTAATAAATAAGAACAACTGGTTCAAGTTATCTGAGCTCCTAACTAAAGTGAGCAGCATTATTAGCCCCTGTTTTAACAAGATGTAATACCACATGTGATTCGCAGTGTTGTCTTTTGTTACACAAATCAAACCAGGCAGAGCTGTTTGACAAATTGAATTTGATGACCACAATATAAAAACATTATACTTTCTACAAATAGGGGACAATATATATTATGAATGTTTCATTCCGGCATTGACCATCCTGGCAGTAGAGTTGATTAGAATCTGATCTGATTCCACAGAGATCATTAACTTAAGAGTTATAATCGAAGCAGAGTCAAGAGAAGCTCTCAAAGAGAGCACACATAAATGCCCAAACATGATTTCTTTGAAGTACACGAATAATTCAAAATTTCCAGATCAATTACTGATTAATTCCCCTTTACGGTTACAATTATTCAGGTAATTGTAAAAGTAATTACACATTTTGTGATAATTCTTCCAAGTACCAAACAGAGATGACTGAAAAATTGTCAATATTTTAAATTATCTGCAAAATTGTAATGGTAATTGTAACTACAAATTGTTCAACTCTCAATTCCACTACATTCCTCTAGTTTTTTACTCAATATGGTACTTACATGTGGTCGTTTCTCAAATTGCAATAAGGAATTAAACTTTCATTGATTGTGTACATAGGTTGTTGTTCTTCATATAATATAATATAATTTTTATTTGCTTTTTTTTATTTATATATCTTTATAATAATTTTTTATAAATGTTTTTCATTTTCTCAGAAAAAAAAAAACCCGGTGTGTTTATAAAAATGTTTCCAAACATAGCAATAAAACGTACAATATTCTCTGTGTGGGAGGGGGGGCGTGTGTGTGTGTGTGTGTGTTTGAGTGTGTGTATGGGTATACCCAGAAACTGTTTTGCTTATGCTTTAATATTATTACCTGGCTAAGACTGTGTTCTAAAGTTTAAACTACAAAAATTGTATTTCATTTTAAGCATATAAGAGATATTCCATTTGATTAACTAAAGTTTTAAGTTTAAAGAAAGTAAATTTAAGTTGTATTTTGTTTGCTTGCATTTTGAATTGAGTTTGAGTTTTGTTGTTGTTGTTTATGAATTATTCCCTTGCAACGTTTTGCCAAAAATGTTTAATCAAAAATAGTTTTTGTTGTGGTGTTTTGTTAAAGCTACAGCTTGTTGCTGTTGTTGTGGTTGCTGTTGAGTGTGCGAGTGTGGGTGGGTGTGTGTGTGTGTGTGTGTGAGAGTGTTTGTATGTATTGCTTAACTTTTAAACTAGGTTTACACATTTTTAACTGCCAACAAGTAAAACAAAAAATTCATTATAAAGCATTTTGTTTGTTTAGCAAAAATTCGGAGCTAATCTAGCATACATCTATATATGTATAAGTGTATATATGTATGTATATTAAATTACTATATATAAAAATATATGCATTAACCATATATAGAAAATCATAAGCGTTTCGTTTACGTTTACAAATTTTTTGTTTGAATTTCTTTTCCTTTTGCATAATTTTTTTCTCTTTTCATTTGTTTGACACAATTTTTCGACTATTTCCTCTTCTAGGCATCCGACAGATCACAGTAACCTCCGCCTACTCCTCCTCCTCCTCCTCCGCCGCCGCCACCGCCGCCCGCTCCCTCTTTGCTCTTTTGCTCATCCTCCAGCAAGGCATCCACATACTCCCCGCTGGCCTCATGGTGATTCACCTGCGGCGAGGAGCTACTCTCTCCACAATTCGTGGCATAGACATGCCGGCGACTGCCTCCCGGCAATTGATTCGAATCATCTGTATCCGCATCTCGTATCGAGTTGAAGGCATTACACGCATTGGCATTGGGCGAACAGGTGTCATCGTTGGGCGGATAGACATGCCGATGATAGCTGCCACCGCCACTGCCACCGCCGCCTATGCTGCCATCTCCGTCCAGTTCCGCTTCGCGCACACTCCCGAACACTGGCGTGTGCGACGAACTCTTCCTTAGCGAGGCCGGTGGCGACCACACCGTCTGATACAGCGGCGAGGCAAACACGTACATGTGATTCAGATACTCCATATCGTAGCTGGGCTGATACGAGTCCGTCTCCAGTGGATTGTAGGTGGGCTGATACATGGGCGTCTGGCGACAGCTGGCCGAGCCCGAAGCACTTCCCGCATAGTGTGGTGTATCATAGGTCTGGGAGCGTGTCGAGCTGCTCATCAAATGCAACTGGCCGTGTCCGCTGTGGCTGCCACCAGCACTACTGCCACCGCCACCACCCATAATCCCGCCACCAAGGCCGCCCACGCCCAGTCGATGCGCAGGCAAGGTGGCATAAATTCCGCGATACGCCTCGTACGGAGTTTGTGGATAGTAGGCATCGCTCCAGCGTACATGATTGGGTGTGTAGTCACCTTTGGCATAGAGCTGAAAAATTAAAACGGAGAGGAAAAGGAAGGGAATAAGTTTAAGAAAGTGTTAGTATGAAAGATCCACCCAATGCTCGAAAACTCGAGCTGTGAAGTAAACCCAAACCCAAAACATAACCCAAATCTGCCCCTTAACTACGAGCCATATCGTCTTATACTCAATTTACACTGAGGTTGTACGACTTTTTCTGGGAATTTCGGTGAGAAATTTACAACTTTCGTCAAAGAAATGCAAAAATCATGATCAATCGTGATTACGGCGATGCAGATGGTTGCTGATCTAATTGAAAACTGGGCTAGTGAAGAAGAAATGCTATTGAAAACTTTTCCTAATCGGCATTTAAAAGGAAATGGGAACCATTGCAGAAGCCTTGGAATCAAAGCATTACACAGCATTACTTAAAGATGGTTTAAATTAATAACTAATATTGTTTGTTTTTATTTAAGAGATCGTTTTGGGTGTTTTTGGGAGGCTGACGTGACCAAGGCAACTCCTGCCCAATTTAAGGAAATTTTTTTAAAATGGAAAAATAAACACCTATTTTACGAACTGGTCAAGATGGTTCCTCACCACATACGGAAAGATACCAATTCCCACCTAGCTATTCCAAGAGAAAGGAGTTGTACACCTTGGACTCTTCCGCGGAATATAGAACGATTGCCCAAAGGTTTGGTGCAATATTTTAACTGAATTTTGCATGGAAACGTGGAAGTCTAGGAGCAGACATTTTCACTCAGGGCAAAGAGGAAGTAGGCTTAAAAGGGTTAAAGCAATAGGGATTTCCTCAATGTTTTGGTGCGATCGACGGCTGCCACATAAAAGTGATACGACCAACGCAAGAAGCCACGGATTTGTATACCCTTGCAAAGTCTATAATAATTTTGCCCAGAAGTTTGCAACGCATACAAATATTCATTTCCGACCAAATAAACTATATACTAGTAGTAGTATA
>JAWNNO010006319.1:0-10089 GCA_035044985.1 Lordiphosa fenestrarum | reverse complement strand
AACAATAAACCGGATGCAAAAAGCAAACCGCATCTACCTCTCTCATACCTCCTTAAGCGGAAAGCAAACTTGCCACCACGTTGAAAAAGCAAGCCGCACTCATTCCTGTCATCCCTCCTTAATGGATAAACTACCATGGCTACCCCCACTCCTACTAAAAGTCTCACTATCTCCTCCTCCTTCTTAACGGAAAACAAATTGGTCATCACAAATTGGCTCACTCTTGCTATACCTCCTCAACGGACAATAAATCGGATGCAACAGCAAACCGCATCTACCTCTCTCATTCCTCCTTAAGCGGAAAGCAAACTTGCCACCACGCTGAAAAAGCAAACCCCACTTACTCCTGTCATGCCTCCTTTATTGGATCAACTACCTCGGCTACCCTCACACCGACCAAAAGTCTCATTATCTTATTTCACTTTCATCACTGCTGGCTTTAAGGTGCTATAGGTCTATACGCGCTGTCGCCGCACACAACTCATGTAATTGCTTGCCACTGTAGCTCTGAGACTAGCCCCTCAAGATCTCGGTGCGTAAGCAATTATGGTCACTCCTGAAATCTGAGGTAACGCTCTATATGGGCATACCTGACAACAGAAAAAAAAACTGCCAGCCACCAATGACCCTCTGGATCAGCCAGCCACATATGAAGACACTGACACTGCCCAAGTGCAGCACATTTTGCCTCCAGGTATGGCCACAAGTGACTCTGACACAGCTGACAATGGTCAAAATTACGCCCAGCAGCAACAAATCCAAAGTCCCGCCCAACAGCTGCAGCAGCAAACTCACGATGACACCAACCCATGCCCACCAAGACGTACAAATATGCAGAGAAAAAGGATTCATCCACAACATACCTGCCAGTCAATCCGTCATGACGTTCCGTGGCAAAATAATAACAGCAACAATGATGAAAATGATGAAAACCAGCAAATGGTTGAAATTATTGAAAACCAGCAAAATGTTGACGATCAGCAAAATGTTGACGATGAGGAGCAGCCAAATCCAAATGACGCAGCCAACGCTAATTTAATACAACGCTGCGAGGCGCCAATCCTTAATATTAGCAGCTCCGATGATGACAATTGTTCCCTGGCGGAAGAGCCAGCCCGAATAATGCCAACACGTCAAATAATCCTGCGACGCACCAACACAAATCATCTGCCTCGAACTGCACAAGCCGCAAACAGCAATCCTCAAGCGCAACCAAACGCTCAAGACGCAATCAACAATGATTCAACACAGTTATGTGGGACGACAATCCTAATTTCAAGCGAATCCGACGATGAACATTGCTCCCTGGCAGATCAGCCAGACCGAGTGATGCCAACCAGACGAATAAAATTGAGGCGCAGGTACACAAATCACCTGCCACATTCAAGCCATCCAATTGAAAACCAAGAGCCACCACAGCCAGATGACCCTATTGCCCTTGTGGAAGCAATTCAAGATGAAGGCAATCCGCCAAACAACTTTAATCCATCGTCGAATTCCCAGGTGACGCCATCTATTGCGACGCCATCTATTGCGACGCTTGAAGGCCTGCCAATACATAAAAAATAATTAGCACACACACACACATACAAAAGAGACGCCAGCTTACCGAGGATGGAAATCCGAAAAAACCAAAGGCAGAAGACAGATGTCGACCACTTTTGGGTCACCAAGGACTAGCTTTAGTTCCACACAGCGAAATTTGTCGTATTATTTAACTTTTAATGACTATTTGTTTAAATTCTTGTTAATTGCGAAGTTTGCTTAAATGGCGGCAGACGAATACTATTATCGATAAGTGATAACGATGGACGCGTGAGCGCCGATGACAGAGGCTCATTAGTGATGAGCGATAATGATATCTAGCCGTTAAAATTGAAATTAGCTATTTTTGAATTGTAAATTTGAAATTTCAAACAGGCCTGAAAAAATTCATTGTAAAATGCTAGAAAATAAGTATTATATGAATAAATCTGCCTGCTTGTTTCCCTTGCTCCTACTCCTGCTGGTCAGGCGAGGAAGGCGAGGACAAAATGAGCAGGAGGCGAATGCGTTTGTCCTCCGTGACGAACGGACCAAGAAAAAAAGAGCTCCTGAGTTTTAATTAAATTTCGACGGTAAATCGCAACGAAAACTCCCGGAAAGGGTTTCAAAATACGCGTACGGGTCCCGGTCGCGCGTGACATATGAAGTTTCACACAGCGGATGTGTGAATTAAAAGTTATAAACAATTAAAAACTTGAGACGTGTGTGAAAACAGAGTGACCAAATTGTGGGAGGTGTAAAACACCTGCCCCAAAACCACCCACGTGGGGACACTGTGTGGGAGTGAAAATTTCGATAGGACGATAAATTTCCCCCCAGATCACCAAGGTCGATAAGTTTGGCGCAATGCCACCCAAGAATTTAAACTCGGTCTTGTCAGGATTCCGCGCAAACGCTGCCAAAAAACTTGATACGGCTAATAACCCGAGTGATTCAACCCCTACTGAGGTGCAAAGTGAGGCCACCGAGGCCATAATGATTGACTCAACTCCCCCTGAGCTGCTTCAGGTAGCCAAAGACAATGGATATGTATTTTCCTCCTCTCAGTTGCCTCAGGCAGCTAACGAAAAAGACAATGAAAATGCAGCCAGCACCTCCAAAGCTGCTGAAGAGCAACTGAAGAAAATGAAGAATGCCTTGCAGTCTGCAAAAGTCCCTAAAGCTGCACAAGTTAAACGCGTTACTATTAAGCGCCAGCCACCAAAGGGAAATAGTCCCAAGGTCCAGAAAAAGGTGGCACTGAATGACCCTAGTCGGGAAAACAGATTCCAAGCGCTCTCGGATGATTCTGAAGATGCCATGGATGAAGGCGAACTAGGAGAGGATGATGAGCTATTCTCACAACTCTCGGAAGATGCACTCAGAGTTGTGGCTGAGTCAAATAACAAGCAAACTGCCTCCAGAAACAATGCGAAACAGACAGACGCTAGTGCTGATAACCTGGCCAATGCAGCCAAGCCTGCCAATGCCCCTGTTTTTAAGCCCGAGCCCTTATACTTTCCCAACATGACCGGAAACATTATTCCTTTCTGTGAGGCTGTCAGTAGCCTGATCGGAGAGGACGAGTTCACAACCAAACCCACAATAAACGGACAACTGATTATCCAGTGTGAGAGTATAAAATCATACCGCACACTAGTGACATACTGCAACGAGAATGAAATTGAGCACCACACCTTCCAGCTCAAAAATGAGAAAGGAATGAGAATTGTCATCCGTTACCTCCACTACGCTACGCCCAGCGATTGGATCAAGCAGCAGCTTGCCAAACAGGGACACACTGCCAAATTTGTCAATCCCATCAAAAAGAGGCAGACTGGAGAGCCACTCAATCTATTTGAGGTCGAATTAGAGAAAAAGGACAACAATATGAAAATATTTGATGTCAAACAGCTAGGATGGCAAAAAATCCGCGTTGAGAACTCTCGCAGACCCACGGACGAGGTCGTCCAATGCCACAGATGTCAACAGTTTGGCCACACTAAGAATTATTGCCGCAGGATTTATAAGTGTGTAAAATGTGGAGAAGCTCACCCTTCAGCTGCCTGCCAAAGGCCAAATAATGAAGAAGCCAAGTGTGGCAACTGCCAAGGCAATCACGTTGCAAGTTACAAAGGGTGTATAGCCTATAAAAAAGCAGTTAAATCAAATAAATCTGCGAGATTGCCAAAAATTAACCATTTACTTAATGGTTTAAACTTACCCACTATTCCGACTAGGGGACGCCAACAACATCAACAGCTGCAGGCACAGCAACAACAAATCATTTTAGCTCCACAGCAGCAACAACAACAACAATCCAGAGCCCAACCAGCTCAACAGCAAATGGGACGCCCACAGGCCACCAGCTACGCTGCAGCCCTCAAATCGGGTCTGCCAAATCAGCAGCGGAAATCAAGGCAGTTTGAACCGAACTGGCCACTGATCGTACAGCAACAGGCAGCAGCTCCTCAGCCTGCCAATATCCAAGGCAACAGAAGCCGCAGTCGTAGCAATCAACGCTACAACGCGCAGCCAAGAGATGAAATTGGCCATAAGCTGGACCAAATGATACGTCTCCTCGTGGAGCAACGGAGCCAAGGTGCTCCAGTGAATTCTCATATCAACATCTCCAGCCTGGAGAGCAAGATGGATAAGCTAATCGACTTGATGTCCAATATGATGACCGCCATGATGACTATGATGTCCAACGGGCGCGTGAATGGCAATCAAAATGCCCAATAATGCCAATAACTGCCATAATTCGTCATTTCCGCCTATTTCACCAAATCGGCGACCGCAAACAGAAGATAAACCCAGCAGCCTGAACATAGTCACATGGAACGCCGCAGGGCTCCGCAGGAAAATACAGGAGATGGAGCTGATGATCCTGAGGGAAAAAATAGACATCTTTTTAGTACAAGAAACGCATTTTAAGGACACAGACAATGTCCAAATAGATGGATTTTTCACCTACCTGGCAAACCATCCGACAAACTCCAGACGAGGAGGAGCAGCCCTCATCATCAGAAGGGCAATACAGCATGTCGCGCTTGTCCCCACTACACTCCCAAAATTCCAGTGTGCGGCTGCAGCCATAACAATGAGGAATGGCTCGGTCGTAAATGTTGCATCTGTCTACTGTCCTCCCCAGGAGCAGTGGCTGGTTCAAGATTACAATTACATTTTCCGACAACTTGGCCCAAAATGCATTATTGCCGGCGACTGGAATGCCAGGAGCCGATGGTGGGGCAACTCAAGAGGAAACAGAAGAGGAGAACTGCTGCTCCAAAGCACACAAATCCAGAATTTCAACATCTTGGCCACAGGATCATCCACACGGTACCCGAGCAGCCAACGGCAAGCCCCAACTGCTATTGATTTCGCGGTTTACAAAGGCCTGGACAGGGATCTTCTCCAAATTAAAACTTCCTATGAACTGAGCTCGGATCATATGCCATTAAAAATCAGCCTTCTGAGCAAGCCAGCTGAGAAAAGAGCAATAGGGCAGCTTCTCCCTCAAAACGCAAACTTAGCGAAATTCCAGCTCTGGCTCAACATGCATATTCTGCTCAACACTGAGATAAGATGCGGAGAGGACATAGAGGACGCTATACAGATCCTTGAAAGGAACATATTAGCAGCAGCCAAGTTCGCAACCAACTTCACACACCAGCCAAACCAGAGTCGGCCAAGGAATAATATAGCAATAAATAGGCGCACACAGAAAATGTTGGAGGCAAAGAAATTGCTAAAAAGACACATGGTGAATAATAATAGCCAGGCTGCCAAACAAATACACAACAAGTTGGCCAATGACATAAAAAAGGAAATCAAACGATCGAAAGAGTCCAAACTGGAGAAAAAACTAGAATCCATAGATCCTAGCGATAGATACAGCATGCAGAAGCTGTGGCGGCTGACAAACGGAATCAAAAGGCAACCTGCTCCAAACTTCCCGGTCAGAAAACATACTGACGGAGCTGGACCAGGTGAATGGTGTAAAACCGCAACTGAAAAAGCTGAGGCATTTGCGCAGCATTTAGAAAACAGATTTCAGCCTATTCACACATCTCTGCCAGAAGACAGAAGAGCAATAGAAGCCCAGACAGCTATCCCTGTATCCACAGCCCAACTAAGTTTTCCTCCAGTCACGCCTGCAGAAATCCACTCGGAGATCAAAAGGCTCGAAAACAACAAATCGCCAGGAATCGATCGGATAGACAACCGCACCATCAAGGCGCTGCCACAGTCTGCCATCCTGTACCTTGCTCTGATTTATAATAATATTCTTCGATTTGGACATTTTCCGATCCAATGGAAGTGCGCCTCCATCACAATGATCCTCAAACCGGGCAAACCTACGGATCAACTCGGGTCGTATAGGCCGATAAGCCTCTTGGCTGGCTTCTCGAAAATATTTGAGCGACTAATCTTGAGAAGAATGTTTCAACTGGACAATGTGACCAACGCCATACCAAGCCACCAATTTGGATTCCGAAAAGAGCATGGAGCTGAACAACAACTTGGCAGAACAACACAGTATATCCTGCAAGCATACGAAAACCATAAATATTGCTCCGCAGTTTATATGGATATCAAAGAGGCATTTGATCGAGTATGGCACGATGGCCTACGATTCAAACTCCAACAGCTCTTACCTGAAGTTCTCTATAGAACAATCAGCAGCTACCTGTCCAATCGAACATTTATGGTCGAATGCTGTGGAGACACAAGATCGAGCATAAAACAAATTTGTGCTGGAGTCCCTCAGGGCAGTGTGCTGGGCCCAGTTCTATATACGCTGTACACATCGGACATGCCTGAACCAATCACTCGATTGTATGGCCTCCAAAGCATAATGGTATCCACATATGCAGACGACACAACCATTCTGTCAACTGCCAATACAGAACATGAGGCGATCTCTAACCTGGATGAATACCTAACCAGAATTTCTGAATGGGCCAAAAAGTGGTGCATATCTATTAATGCGGCAAAGACCAAACATGTCATGCATACCTGGCGAAACACACAGCAACCTTTTCTTCCTCCTATAATTGCAAACGAACGGCTGATCACCGAAAGCCAACATGCCTACCTGGGAGTCCAAATGGACAGAAAACTGTTATTCTCGAGCCATGTCACAACAATTGTGGGAAGACTCAGAGCCAGAGCAAACAAATTAAACTGGCTAATTGCTGAAAATAGCAAATTGCCACTTAAAGCCAAAATACTGCTCTATAAGCAGCTGATTTCACCAATTTGGCAATATGCGGTATCTGTCTGGGGACCTTTAATTAGCGAAACGCAGTTTAAACGACTGCAGGTAGCCCAGAATCAGATTTTGAGAACGATAGTTAATGCTCCATGGTATGTGAGCGGTAAAACACTGCATACTGATCTTGAGGTGAAGAGAGTCGAGCAAATATATACAGAAACATGCTCCAGATACTATGAAAGGCTGAGATTTCACCCAAACAAGGAAGCCAGGCAAATCGCCTTGAAGCCAGTTGTGCCTGTGAGGCATAGCGGACTCAGAAAGCGGTACAAGGAGATACTCCAAGTATGTGTTCCTCATGCGCTACAAGAGCATTGGTTGAGAAGTGATCCGGATCATCATAGTCCGCAGCCACAACAGGCGGCAGAGCCCGAATCACAACAGCAACAATGGCGATTGCCAGCTTACTTGGGATTTTCTCCCATACAGAGGCCTCTCAATTTTAGAGAGCAAATACTGCATGATAGCAGAAGAAGAGTTGCGGCAAGGCAATGGCATGGGCCGCCTCAGCAGCGCCAGGCAAATAATCAACTCAATAGGCAGCCAGACCCCACACAGGAGCAGATTCGGACAACAATCAGCGACCACAATAACGCTCAACAGCAGCAGGTACAACAAATTCCTGTTCCACGCCCAACAAGACGCATAGTTCTGCAAAGAAGGAACAATAATCCCGAAAATGATCTTCAATCAAATCGACAAAACGATCCTTGGCGTAATGAACTCATTATACACGTTTCAGAACAGACTGAGGGCAATACTAGTATCAATGAGGCAATACAGGATGGTAGCGGCCAACAAACAATTAATATTAATCTGCATGAGCGGACGAGCCCCAACGATGATACCATTCTTGACCAAATGCACATGAATGTAGAACTGCCAGCCACCAATGACCCTCTGAATCAGCCAGCCATAAATGAAGACACTGATACTGCCCAAGTGCAGCACATTTTGCCTCCAGGTATGGCTTCAAATGACCTCGACACAGCAGGCAGTGGCCAAAATCCTGAAAATGCTCGCCAATCTAATCGACAAAACGATCCATGGCGAAATGAACTTTGTATCAACGCGTCAGAACAAATAGAGGGCAATTTGAGTGTCAACGAGGCAATACAAGAGGATGTCGCCCAGCAAACAGTTAATATTAATATGCAGGAGCAGATGAGCCCCAACGATGATACCAATCCTGACCAAATGCATATGGATGTGGAACTGCCAGCCACCAATGACCCTCTGGATCAGCCAGCCACATATGAAGACACTGACACTGCCCAAGTGCAGCACATTTTGCCTCCAGGTATGGCCACAAGTGACTCTGACACAGCTGACAATGGTCAAAATTACGCCCAGCAGCAACAAATCCAAAGTCCCGCCCAACAGCTGCAGCAGCAAACTCACGATGACACCAACCCATGCCCACCAAGACGTACAAATATGCAGAGAAAAAGGATTCATCCACAACATACCTGCCAGTCAATCCGTCATGACGTTCCGTGGCAAAATAATAACAGCAACAATGATGAAAATGATGAAAACCAGCAAATGGTTGAAATTATTGAAAACCAGCAAAATGTTGACGATCAGCAAAATGTTGACGATGAGGAGCAGCCAAATCCAAATGACGCAGCCAACGCTAATTTAATACAACGCTGCGAGGCGCCAATCCTTAATATTAGCAGCTCCGATGATGACAATTGTTCCCTGGCGGAAGAGCCAGCCCGAATAATGCCAACACGTCAAATAATCCTGCGACGCACCAACACAAATCATCTGCCTCGAACTGCACAAGCCGCAAACAGCAATCCTCAAGCGCAACCAAACGCTCAAGACGCAATCAACAATGATTCAACACAGTTATGTGGGACGACAATCCTAATTTCAAGCGAATCCGACGATGAACATTGCTCCCTGGCAGATCAGCCAGACCGAGTGATGCCAACCAGACGAATAAAATTGAGGCGCAGGTACACAAATCACCTGCCACATTCAAGCCATCCAATTGAAAACCAAGAGCCACCACAGCCAGATGACCCTATTGCCCTTGTGGAAGCAATTCAAGATGAAGGCAATCCGCCAAACAACTTTAATCCATCGTCGAATTCCCAGGTGACGCCATCTATTGCGACGCCATCTATTGCGACGCTTGAAGGCCTGCCAATACATAAAAAATAATTAGCACACACACACACATACAAAAGAGACGCCAGCTTACCGAGGATGGAAATCCGAAAAAACCAAAGGCAGAAGACAGATGTCGACCACTTTTGGGTCACCAAGGACTAGCTTTAGTTCCACACAGCGAAATTTGTCGTATTATTTAACTTTTAATGACTATTTGTTTAAATTCTTGTTAATTGCGAAGTTTGCTTAAATGGCGGCAGACGAATACTATTATCGATAAGTGATAACGATGGACGCGTGAGCGCCGATGACAGAGGCTCATTAGTGATGAGCGATAATGATATCTAGCCGTTAAAATTGAAATTAGCTATTTTTGAATTGTAAATTTGAAATTTCAAACAGGCCTGAAAAAATTCATTGTAAAATGCTAGAAAATAAGTATTATATGAATAAATCTGCCTGCTTGTTTCCCTTGCTCCTACTCCTGCTGGTCAGGCGAGGAAGGCGAGGACAAAATGAGCAGGAGGCGAATGCGTTTGTCCTCCGTGACGAACGGACCAAGAAAAAAGAGCTCCTGAGTTTTAATTAAATTTCGACGGTAAATCGCAACGAAAACTCCCGGAAAGGGTTTCAAAATACGCGTACGGGTCCCGGTCGCGCGTGACATATGAAGTTTCACACAGCGGATGTGTGAATTAAAAGTTATAAACAATTAAAAACTTGAGACGTGTGTGAAAACAGAGTGACCAAATTGTGGGAGGTGTAAAACACCTGCCCCAAAACCACCCACGTGGGGACACTGTGTGGGAGTGAAAATTTCGATAGGACGATAAATTTCCCCCCAGATCACCAAGGTCGATAAGTTTGGCGCAATGCCACCCAAGAATTTAAACTCGGTCTTGTCAGGATTCCGCGCAAACGCTGCCAAAAAACTTGATACGGCTAATAACCCGAGTGATTCAACCCCTACTGAGGTGCAAAGTGAGGCCACCGAGGCCATAATGATTGACTCAACTCCCCCTGAGCTGCTTCAGGTAGCCAAAGACAATGGATATGTATTTTCCTCCTCTCAGTTGCCTCAGGCAGCTAACGAAAAAGACAATGAAAATGCAGCCAGCACCTCCAAAGCTGCTGAAGAGCAACTGAAGAAAATGAAGAAT
>JAWNNO010006318.1:0-17845 GCA_035044985.1 Lordiphosa fenestrarum | reverse complement strand
GCGTGAAATGAGCCTCATCGGTCATCAAAATTTGTTGAGTTGAGCTAGCACAATTGAACGATTTTTCGATGAACAGCGTCACTATTTCGGCACGTTGTTTTGGTGTGAAGCGTTCCATGGTCAAAATTGTACTAGATTGATGTTTCCAAAACATGTCTAACAAAAGCAATCGGTTGGTAAATGTCAAAGTTATTCAGTGTTGCCATACCGACACTTTATATGGCGCACCCTGTATATGCGCTCCAAGAAAAGTGCAATGTGAAATCAGTGGTTGCACTAGAAAACTACAGCGACCATTGAACAGATTTTGACCAACTAACTATAGTGGAGTACTTTAGTTCGAGAGCAACTGGTTTTGCTAAAATTGTTTTTAAACCGTTACTTTTAAAAAGTTAGCACCAATCAAACTGTTTATACCTATGTGTACAATATATGGAAATAAATCTTTCATTTTCTATTATCCAGTAAGAACATCTGTATTTAAGCTTGTACTCTGAAAATCAAAAAATGTATTTGGTCACAGTATTAAATACATAATTTAAAACATTTTGCTTTTGCTTTGACATTTGAAAGTGATTCTTCTTTTGTAAAGTGTTGTGTCAGAAATACGAGACCTAATGACAAGAGTTATCGAAAAAAAACTTCACCACTAAGTTACTTTGAAAACATAGAATAATTTAAGAAAAATAGTTAAATCATGTTTAATTAAATTTGTTATGATATTGGAAAGATCAGATAGGACGACCAATTTCACTGGTGATTAGACATAGCCGTTCTTTAATATATTTTCCGGGTTTGTGTTAGCTGTGGAAAACAACGATATTATCGATATATCGATGTTTTTTGGTCTCGATGAATCAAATATCGATATTGAAAATCTAGATTTTTATTGTTATCGATATTGATATTTTGAAATATATCGACAACACTAATCTGCACATGAGCGCAAGCAGTTTCCTGTTCTACCTGCTGAGGCCAAAACGTTTCATAAAAGCCAAGAAGCAACCTACATCAAAGTCGCAATGCAT
The DNA here is from genome assembly GCA_035044985.1 of Lordiphosa fenestrarum. Lineage (NCBI taxonomy): Eukaryota > Metazoa > Arthropoda > Insecta > Diptera > Drosophilidae > Lordiphosa > Lordiphosa fenestrarum. The sequence continues at coordinate 16,817 of JAWNNO010006318.1, read as the reverse complement.
CTTCTTAGAAGCATTAGCCGAGCTGCGCTTTATGTGGGTTGCAACCAGTATTGCCAATAAAAAAGTGTTGAAATAAAAAGCTGGATTTGACGGGAAGGACGGTGAAAAAAAGCTGAAAATTTTAAGAAAGCAACAAGAAAGCTAAGCTAACTTCGTCTGTGCCGAAGTTTTTATGCCCTTGCAAGTGCTCGCTTAAATATTTTCAAAAAATACTTTTTCCCATTTTCCGACCGATCGTTCGTATGGGAGCTATATGACATAGTCATCCGATTGGGACAAAAACTTGTAGAATTATGTTAAAGCATGAGAAACAAACAAATACAAAATTGCAGTACTAGATTAAAAACAAAAAAGTTTTTCGAGCTAAGACTGTTTTTCAGACCTATCTTTTGTATGGCAGCTATACCATACGGTTGTCCGATTTTAATAAAACTTGGTAGAATTATAAAAAAACATAGAAAACCTACGATTACAAAGTTTGCAGACGTTTCCATTGAAAAGATAAAATTTTTCATACTAAAACTAGTTTTCCGACCGATTCCTAAGGGAGCTATGAGATATACTCATACGATCCGGTCGGTTCCGACATATTAGTAGTGTGCAGCAAAAAGAAGACTCTGTGCAAAATTTCAGCTCGATAGCTTTAAAACTGAGAGACTAGTTCGCGTAGAAACAGACAGACAGACGGGCATACAAAGCTCAATCGACTAGCTCATCACCCTGATCAAGAATATATATAGTTTATGGGGTCAAAATGAATATTTCTATGCGTTGTAAACTTCTGGTCAAAATTATAATATCCTTTGCAAGGGTATAAAAAGCGATATTTTCAATAACTATTAAAACATTTTTTATATTTTAAATGATACTGCTATTTATATATATAGGTTGTAAAAATAGCACCGTGCTACAGTGGGAAAAAATCGTATGGCATTTCCTCATACTTCGTTTTCCTCGGGGACCCCCAAAATCTGAAGATATGGCCCAAAAACCGTTTAGTGCTCATTTTGCTCACTTAACTGGAAAAAACTCGCGAGTGGACCATCTGATTTTATATAATCTTGTTAATTCCGATAGCGACGAGAAGATTCTAGTGTATATTAATCAATGCTTTCAGATATGTAACGCGATGGCTCATAAATGCGAGATACAGATCTGGTATTTCAAACCATTTTTCTACTTTAACCACCACTGGCTTAACAATATTCCTCCAAGCTATTTTTTCTTAGAATTTATTATAGTAGTACATTTAATTCTTCGTTAGTCATATGTTGATTAAATAAGATTGGTTACCGCTTGTCGAAGTTATTCGCGTATTTCTGAGCCCACATCGGCTTTCTAGTATTCTTTCTTAGTGTGCTTACAGAATAACTTTCAAGTTAACATAAATGCCCCCAAAAGTATACTCTGCTGTTTGCCGAACGGCCCCGTTGAATTCGTTAGTTTTTAGACAGGCATCCCGACATTTTTGTAGTCTTTTGGCATCGTGATTTTATAAAACTTAAAGCGCGAGTAATAGAGATGGGAGTAACATCAGCGCATCGGTTTACTTCGAGATTGCTTACACCAGAAAACAAACAAGTATCGATTAAACGAAGACAAGAATTTTCTAGTTGTAATATGATTATACTAAAAAGAGCGTAAGTTAAAGTCGGCCCTGCCCGACTTCGATATACCCGTTACTCACGGGCAATATTCTTTAGGAATCTCTCCCTATGTTAATCTACAGAGTACTAACATTAATTTGAATATTTTAACATTATATACGCAAACAGCTCATAAGTATGCAACGTTTTTTATAACCTGTATAACTGCCATTTATTATGCTACCGGAGATATTTATTTTTTGTTTATTCCGGGGAGGGGCGTGGCCAAGATTTGGAAAGAAGTTGATCTGCGTACATTTAAAATTTGGTGGCTCTAGCTCTTCTAGTCTCTAAGATCTAGTTGTTCATATAGACAGACGGACATGGTGTTATGGAACTGCATCTTTTCTAGGGGCAATCCGGCTGGCTCAGCCCATCTCGAAGGGGGGATCTTTTCCTGCCCGCAGTCCACACAATCATCGACATCAACTACCTCTCATCACTAAACAAAACACAAACAACCGAAAGCGGCAAAATTACAACAAACAGCTAGCATTAAATAACAAAAATAACAACGACAAGGAATCTCAAACTGGTGACATCGATGGACCCGTCACCGCGCTCCCACCCATCCTGTGATATTCACTAATCTATCTTCGGGAACACCACCCAATACAATCGGCTTAGATTGGGCTAATCCTGGCTAGGGTTCATCCTCCCTTCCCGTGCAAAGAATTTTAGCACTTCATCATATTCGCTTCAACAAACAATTTTTAATTCTAATTATACCAGTTACTCGTAGAGTAAAAAGGGTATACTAAAGTCGTGCAAATGTATGTAACAGGGAGAAGGAAGCATCTCCGATATCATAAAGTATATATATTCTTCATCAACATCAACAGCCGAGTCGATATAGGCATGTCCGTCTGTCCGTCCGTCTGTATGAACACCTAGATCTCAGAGACTAGAAGAGCTAGAGCAACCAAATTTTAGATGTAAGCTAGTATTGTCTGTCGGCAGATCAAGTTTGTTTCAAATTTTGGCCACGCCCCCTCCGGCCCCCGCAATATAAAATGTTGAATAACTCCCACAATTTTTAAGATATCGAGCTCAGTATCGGTACATTTCCCTGGCCACGATAGAAAAAAAAAGTAGACTTCCTTACTTTTTCTTTTAATGGACGTATGTACGTATCTACAAATTTTCCGCACGAAGACCGTTAATACACTTTCCGGTTTTACATATGAAGTTTTTCTTGAACTTTAAAATTTTTGCCACAGACACAAATATTCTGCTTCTGCTGCCGCGGACTACTCTAATTTTCATTTTTGGGGTCCCTTATATAAACTTGTTCCACTGTCCCAAATCCCGCTACGCATCCCAATCCCTTGTTTCGGGTTCATCACCCGTTTTCAAGGACAAGGCCGGAGCCCTTTATGACAGCAGGTGAGAGAAGGACGCCTATCGTCAGTCTGCCGCCTCCCCGTTTCCCGATCTGGTCTACGATCTTGCAGAGAAAGATAGCGATATGCTCCCCTCTTCATCAAAATCCGTTTTATCCTACAGTTCCCCTTATCCGCTACTGCTTGACAATTTGCACTGCCAAAATACCCACTCCAGCTTGCACCTATTCATAAAACTATCGATCTATCACTACTACAACTATTAATTAATTAACTATCGCAACAAAACCCCATCCCTAGAAACAAAACCCAACATACCGATTTCGCAAATGCCAACAATGGCTATATCGACTCGGCTGTTGATGCTGGTCAAGAATTTATATTTAGTTTATGGGGTAGGAGATGCTTCCTTCTGCCTGTTAGATACATTTGCACGACTTTAGCAACTGCACTAGCCGACCTGGACACCTCAGCTAGATCGGCAGGCCTCAACATTAACAAGGCAAAGACGAAAGCACTCAGCATCCTTTCCACCCAATCCCTGGCTCTGGTTTTGGACGAAGAGCCAATTGAGCAAATTCAGCAATTCAGCTACCTGGGTAGCGTAGTCGCTGTTGATGGAGGGACGGAACTCGATGTGGAGTCGCGCCTGCAAAAGGCTAAATGTGCCTTTGGGATGCTATCAGCTGTTTGGCGATGCTCGTCATACCCACGCTGGCTTAAAATCAGGCATTTCAAGTCCAACGTAATGCCAGTGCTCCTATACGGTTCTTCCACCTGGAAAATTACAGCTTCCATAGTGTCAAAACTCCAAACATTTGTCAACCGCTGCCTGCGTCGCATATTCTGCATATTCTGGCCTAACAGAATACGAAATCCCGACCTACTCATTCGAGCGAAAATGGAGAGTGTCGGCATGGTAATACGCTGAATGAAATGGAGTTGGATAGAGCACACATTGCGAAAGAACCCGAACACCATCGCAAGGAAGGCAATGGAGTGGAACCCGTTGGACGGACTCGGGAGGGCACCTAACAGACCCAAAGAAACTTGGAGGAGGACTGTCGGTAGAGAGGCGAAAAGCATCAGGAAAAGTTGGGGAGAACTAAAAGCGACGGCTAACAACAGAGTTCGCTGGAGAGGAGTAGTTGATGCCCTATGTTCCACCTAGGGATTGGAATAGAAGAAGAAGAAGTACTTATACCATTTTTACTCTACGAGTAACGGGTTTAAAAAAGGGGAAAAAAGCTTTATTAAAAAAGAAAGAAGCCAGAATTCCCGCTGCCCGCTGTTTCTGAATTTATCTAGCATTTGACCGTAAAAAAAAGCCAGATTTGACGGGAAAAAAGGAAAACTGGCAACACTGGCTGCAACAGAGCAACTAGCGCATCGGGCCTTTTTCCATTGGGTGAATTTTCTGCTCCAACTAGATTTGGAGCTAGTAATGTTCAAACAGAGCTTCAAAATCTTAAAGGAGAAAAGGCTTTAACTACGCAATACGAATATCTGCTCAACAATGTTGAATCTCTTCGTCTGCTTCGCGAAGATGTTCCGAACGATCCAATAATTTGCTCAGCTGACTTCCTCTGTTTCGTTGAAACCTGGACCCTTCCAACCGAAGAGTATAATATTAGTGATTTTGACACCATAAGAAGAATTGATGGCAACTGACATGATGGTGTTTTAAAGAATGGAATTCTCATTTAGGCCAAGCTGAACATTTCACAGAATGTAACATTTTTATTTGAAAAAATTGAAAAATTAGGATCAAGAGAAATTTATCAGTCATTCGCCTTCAAATACTTGGACACATCTTTTATAATTGTATTTAGGAATCCAACGTTTCCTATTAAAAGATTTCGCAATGAAATCAAGAAAGATGTTGGAAAAGTACGCCTTAGGGGAAATAATAAATTGGTAATAATAGGTATTTTAATATTTGTCTATCCACCAACACAGATCCGCTTGAAACCATTCTACATATCCGTGGTCGATATCCTATGTTGATTGCACCAACAACAAAACATTCAACTCAAATTGATTGGGTTTTCTGTGATAACGAAGTATCCGGTGCTTCGGCTCTTACATATCGGTTACCATATAGTCACCATGATGGAGTCCCTAAGTGCAGCCATCACAAAAATTTGGTCAAACATTAGACGATTTTGCGGTTTAAACCCAACTAAAAACATACATTGCATCAAAGACCCATCAACTAACCAGAACATTATAGATAACCAAATAATTGCCAATACCTTCGCCCAACACTGGGAAAAAGAATCCAAAGACGCAAACTTTACAAATACATTCTCCATCAGCAAACTATCAACAATATACCAGCCAACAAATAACACATCCTCACCTTCAGCTCAAATGATAGAATCAAAAATAACAATGATAGAAATGCTATCTGCACTCAATAGACTTTCAGGCAAAACACCAGGCAAAGATCGAATATCATACCCCTTAAAACCGGAATACTAAACCATTTCAATAACATCTTCACAAACTATATCCCTCAAACTTACAAAACTAGCTTAACAATACCTATACCGAAGCCCAACACAGATAAAACATCAATAAACTCATATAGACCAATCTCCCTCAACCCAAGCTACTAGACAAAATAATAGCCAAAAGAATTTGGTGGTTTGTTACTACAAACAACCTTATTCACCCCAACCAGCTAGGCTTTAAGCAAGGGAAGTCCGTCACAGATAGTCTACTCTACGTAGACCATCTTATAACGGAGTCCATCGCAAAAAAACGGCACAGCTCTATCATATCTTTAGACTTTTCTAAAGCCTTCGATAGAGTCGGCGTCCACTCCATACTAAACAAATTAAGCGAATGGAAAGTTGGACCGAACATCTACAACTTCATAAAAAACTACATGGCCAACAGAAAAATAAAAACAAGAATAGGGAACCATACATCCGACACATACACATACACATACACACTACACAACGGAATACCACAAGGATCACCCATATCAGTAATTATATTTCTAATAGCCTACAAGAATCTTTCAAACATCATATCCCTACAAAAAAACATAAAATTCAGCGCATTTGTAGATGATTTCCATCTAATAATAAACCACAGGAAAAGTAAAATTGCACAACAAACCTAAACACCCTATTCTCTAATATTGAAGACTGGTGCCTACAATCGGGCACTACTCTCCCCAAACAAATGCAAGCACATGCACATATGTAGGAAGCACAACTGCAATCCGCAAATAACGACACACACCTATAGGATACCCAAGGTAACAAATACAAAAATTTTAGGGCTCACAATAAACCAAAAATACAGATGGAACTCACACATAGAAGCCATTATTCCACCACTCTTCAAGAGACTAGACATTATAAAATGTCTTTCATCGCCAAGATTCAACTGCAACACTTCTACCCTAGTTTCAACCCTCAAGTCACTTATCATATCAAAGATAGACTTCGGCCTAATCTTTTTGACGGCAATGCCCCCTTCACACGCATAAAAAAAATACGAACAATTATCAACAGTGGAATCAGAATGGCACTAGGAGCTTTTAGAACCACTCCCGTAAATAACTTACTAGCAGAAGCCAACATCACACATATAGTATAACTAACAGGCAAATCTTCCTTACCAGCAAAATCGCCCATCAATTGATAACCTTAAGCACATACTAAAATTCCTCAAAAACTCGAACCTGTACCACAAAATATAAAAAAAAAAATTAAAAAGTTATTAAATCAAATCCAAAATCACGTATATTCCATAACAAACTTCAAACTCAATCTCACTCACACTTTGTACATAAATATAACTTACATACCTATATAAGAAATGTAAATATTACTAAACTGTTAGCTGAAGGCCGCAGCAGCCATGCTACCCCCTACTAGCTCCTAAGTTTATAACTTTAAGCTAGTCATATAAAAATAAAAAAAATAAAAATAAAAATAATAATATTATCTTTGCGCAATATTTAATGTAAGTTAATGTAAATATACCCCCTCGGGGATGGCTGCGGAGGAGGCTGATTATGTAAAACCATTATCAATGCAAGACAATAAAAACTGTTCAATAAACTTTACAGAAACCAGCAGCAATCCATCTCTATTTTATTTATTTGATAGTCCATGAAATTACCATTCTTTATAAGCAGGAATAAGAACTAACATTAATTGAAAAGATTATTTTTGAAAATATTTATGCAATTACTTGTATTAAAGCTTCGGCACAGACGAAGTTAGCTTAACTTTCTCGTTGTTTATTTTGATTTAACTTTTCGTTTAGTTTTACAATCAGGCAGCACAGTCAAGTCGGTAGGATTTGTTTAGTTTTCGCGGTCTGACCTTACGCGTCGTTTTTGCTGTAGTTCTCTGTTGTTGAGCTGTGGGTGAAATTTAATTTGTATAAAAAGAGCAAGTGAGTTTTATTTGATGTGACAATGCATCTGCTGAGATGCTGAGGTAAGGATAATTGAAAAGCTTGTTGGTAGAGGGAGGGGAACAGTTGATTTAAGCTCTAATTTGAGTTGCAGTTGCCAAACGAATGCGAAAACAGGAGATGACGTTGGCTTACAATGGTACAGAAACTGCTTATGAAATTGAAAAACCTGAGGTTCGTTTCTAGATCTAAAATAAATTAATCTGCTTATGGTACACATCTATACAAATTGAAAAGTGGTTGCTCTAGCTCAGGCGAATGTGGAATTAAGGCTTATTAAACCTTTGCTGAGTATATATAAAACATATCCAGATGTTTGTAAGGCAAAGAAGGAAGCATCTACATTCGCATAAAGTATATATATATATATTCGATCAGCCTGACGAATTGAGTTAATTTAGTTCTGTGCAACTGTCCGCCCGCCTGTTTCTATGCTATCTCCTTCGTCAGATTAAAAGCTTTCTTCATCAAACATTGCACGAACATTCTGCTACACATACGAGTTACATTTGACGTAACTGGCCGGATCAGACGACTATGGAATAAAGCTGTCATAGGAACTATCCATTGGAAAACTTGCTCCAGGCAGGAAACCCTTGTTGTTTCTTGTAGAATCGATTCCCGGCTCGATAGTTTTCAAAGGTTTATTAATTTATGAAAACAATTTCGGCCCATTCAATCCACTAAATTTTTGAGAACATTTTCCATTGTTTCGGCACGTATGTCAGCAATAGCAACTCGAATCTCGTTCTTCAACTCATCAATTGTTTCAGTATTGTTTGCATAACATGTGTCCTTGACCGCTCCCCATAGATAACGGTGAAAATGAACGTTGTATGGGTTCATGACAAGGTCTTTATGCAAAATTCGCATCAAAGAAGTGCGCAAGTTGTCCAATTGTTGGGATCGATAGCGAGTTGACGTCAATGGTTGTTCTCGCTCATTTTCAGCAACCGCAGCAATGCTTTCGGTCGAGCGCACCGATCGAGTACGTACACGGGTTGGTTTATCCACCAACATTACAGTCTCACGATCTCGCTTGATAAATGTTTTTTACCTAAATTTCGCACAGTTTTAGTCGAGGACTCACCACTTTGGAAATATGTTTTTAATATTTCTCAGCTTTCTTCAAGCAAATAGCGACCCATTTCGTAAATGTCAAAGTTATTACTAAATATTAGTCGCTTTCCGAATGAAATTTGACGTTTTTAAAATCAAATTATGAATAGTTCAAATTCCAAATACTCGATGGATCACCCTGTAGATGGTAAGAGATAGAGGTTTGACAAGTATGGAACATATACTTGTTATATTTGCAGGCAGATCGAGTTTTTTGTCAAAGTTTGCCCCTCCCGCCACAATTTTTAAAAAATGTCATGTCTCCCACGGTTTTGTAGATGGATTGTTCTGTTCGTACCAGGGATGCAAACCACTCGAATATAAAGACTGGTTCGGTTCTGTGGTTCAGACAGTTTCTGAACCGCCGGTTCGGTTCATTACATGGTTTTTTAAGCTGACTGAACCGCGGTTCCGGTTCGGTTCGGTGGTTCATAAAGGTACATTATGATTTCTATTGTCATGTGACTTTTGCTCACTTTCAAATTGAACTCCTATTTGAATATCTTTAGAATCGTTAGAAGATATTGTCCCAAATATATTATATCCGGATTCAAAGGATTCGTCTATATGTTCCCTAAGGAACGATCTTCGAAAACAGAGAATGTCGGCTAGAAAATATTAGAATAGAAAAGTGTAAAAACTCCCCTGGTTAGGATTGAATTAAGGTGAAACAAGAAAGAAAGTCGGTACAAGCCCGACTATAACATACTCTGTACCAAGAAATTTGTCTTTTGATCATAACTCGACAACCGTTCATCCGATCTTCTTCATTTCTTTGGCGGATCGATAAGTTATACCTAATTAACTAAATATGCCCAAAAGGAACAAGCCATCTATCTTTAAAACTGTGGGAGATATGACGTTTTTTCTAAATTGCGGGGGCGGGAGGGGGCGTGGCCAAAATTGAAAATAAACTTGATCTGCCTGCAGACATAAGAAGCATATGTCCCATACATGACAAACCTCTATCTCTTACCATCTCTGAGATCTGTGCGTTCATACGGACAGACAGACAGACGGACAGACGGACAGACGGACAGACGGACGGACGGACAGACGGACATGGCTATATCGACTCGGCTGTTGATGCTGATCAAGAATATATATACTTTATGGGGTCGGAGATGCTTCCTTCTGGATGTTACATACTTTTGCACAAACTTATAATACTCTATGTACTAGAGCCCTGCATGAGATGAATCAAAGTTCCCCTTGACTTTCTTACTGATTTGATCTATCTATGAATTTCTAGTCATAGTTCACAAAATTATTGACTCATTGAATTATAGCTCATGAAATGAGGCATGAGCTATAGCTCATGACATGAGGCATGAGCTATATGATCTGTTTGAAATAGTTCAGCTCAGTTCAGCTCATGCTCAACTCCAATAGCTCATAGGGTTCAATGTCAATATGAATAGATCAAACAGCTCAGAGCCTTAATGTCATTAGTTTCTGGACTTGTTTTCATTAAAAATTTTAATTTAATTGCAAAATCAAGAACTATTAAAAAGCATAAATAAGAAATGGAGCATAATTTAAATAATGAGACTGCACTGGACTTAATCCAATCTGTAAGTAACTATAGTAAATGGTAGTTTAATTTATAGCACGTTTAAACGTTTAGTCGGTTGGTAGGACACCACAGGTAACTCTACTAATTCAATGTTTTCCTTAATTCAAAATTAGTCTTCATCGAATTCCACCGAGTCAGAAAGCATCAAAAGCAAGCTCATTTCAGGAGAACTGAAGATTTGCCAAAAGCGCGGAAGAAGTAAGGTTTGGGATATATTTGGAAAAATTTTGGACAATCAATGCAATGAGGTCGCCAACTTTGTTGGCTGCAGAAAGTGCTGCAGTGTTTTTAAATTTAATAAAAGCACATCCAATTTGACACGTCATAAATGCTTCAAAACCTCCGAAGGCAACTCAACCGATAATCTTGTTGAAGTAGGCACAGACAGCAAAAAACATGTTGTGAAAATCGCGACTGAGTGGGCCGTCGAAAATTGTCGACCATTTCAATTAATGGCAGATTCTGGATTAGAAAAGTTTGCTGATGCGATGATACAGCTTGGAGCTAAGTTCGGCTCAAATTTAAAAGCCAAAACAATAATTCCTCATCCCACTACATTATCAAGGAACGTAGACCAATTATATGAGGATCTGTTTAAAAAGGTTAAGAACGAAATTACTCTTATTAAAAGTAAACAAATTGGATACAGTATAACAACAGATGCGTGGACCGACAATGTTGTAAAATGTGCATATGTGTCCGTGACAATTCATTATATATATCAGGGAAAATTTATGCATCGACTGAAAGCCAATAAGGCTGTATCAGGAGCATAAGTGGGTGGGTTTTGGGGGCCAGCAATTCAGCGGTGTGCAGTTTCTACATAACTGGGCCAATTAAACTTCCTTGGAAGCATATATATTTAACTCGTATCTAAGCTCGACCATGAAGCAGCGTTCTTCAAGGAAGTAGCGATGTATAGCGAATTGCGCAGTTGGGAAATATGGTAACAAATTTTTTTTGTGTTGACTTAATTTTTGACTTGATATGATCTAATGAACCACTGGAGCACAGATTGGAGCTTGATCTATTTGGAGCTTGATCTGTTTGGAGCTTGATCTGTTTGGAGCTTGATCTGTTTGGAGTCATTATAAATTTGAGCTGACTAACTCGATTCAAAATATTTTCAGACTTGATTTACTAGAACCTTATTTTTTAAACATGAATCAAAGGGCACTTTGATTCCACTCATGCAGGGCTCTACTATGTACCTTCGGTACAGAGTATAAAAATATTACAGAAAATTACAAATATTGTCCACTAGATCGGAGTGCAATTACAGAAGACTTGCAAGATTACTTGTTCTTAAATTTTCGTCAAGTCATCCTTAAAAGTTCCGGCATCGGTTAGAATGATTCAAATTCCCAAATTAATAAATATCATTGGCTAGGGGAAAGTGAGTCCCGTCTTAAAACTCGTCAGAGAACTGAACCGAACCGATTTTATTTGTGGTTTTCGGTTTGGTTCAGCAATTCTTAAAGGAAGCTGGTTCGGTTTGCGGTTCGGTTCACCAGCTGGAATAAGCGGTTCGGTTCGGTTCAAAACCGGTTCGGTTCAGAACCGGTTTGCATCCCTGGTTCGTACCTGTTTGCATGTTTAGTAATCAGCATCATGTATTGATCGACCGAAGGAATCAGAAAGATCGGATGAGCGATAGCCGAGTCTTAAGAAAAAAAAAATAGATGCTCGGCAGTACCAGTTGCAAAACGATGGACAGCACATCAGACACCCCATGGCTTTTTTGCCACACTCATAAAACATTCGCCATGAAAACTAGAAATTCTCCTATGAAATCCGTCTTAAGGCGATTCACCCTAAAATTAAGAAAATTTTTTCTCATTTATGGAAAATTTTTCTGAAACTTTGAAAGTTTTCTATAAATGAGAAAAATTTTTCTGAAACTTTGAAAGTTTTCTATAAATGAGAAAATATTTTTCTTAATTTTAGGGTGAATCGCCTTAGGACGGATTTCATAGGAGAATTTCTATTTTTTAGGGCGAATTGTTTTACCAGTGCACCATGTATGGCTTCTAAATTTAAATTTAAATATTTAAAGTCGATTTGCGCGGACCAAGAAATGATTTTCGACGCATGATTTTTTGTTGAAAGTTTCTTAGAATTTACCCTAGTTTTCGATTTTGCTATTGTTGGTTTTTTCCACCCATTCAAATCAACCACTTCATTCAGATAACGGATGTTTCCCCTATTTCGATGCATTGGACCAACATCTCACTCAGTTCATTATTCATATCTTTAGTAGAAATTTTGGACTCTAACAAAAGCTTATTAAAATCGTCTAAGTAAAATTGCTCACTTTGAAGCTTTTGTGTGACAATAAAAAATGGTTTTGTAACAGTGTTTCTCGCCCTGACTCGGGGGTCGAACATTTTCGGCAATTCACGCCGAATGAATGCCGAAGTAATGTATCTGTGAGTGTCAGTGAGAGACGGAGAACGATAGATAGCCTCTCTTCTTGGGGAACCCTGTTTTAACAAGAAAGAAAGTCGGTCAAGCCCGACTATAACATACTCTGTACCAAGAAATTTTGTCTTTTGATCATAACTCGAAAACCGTTCATCCGATCTTCTTCATTCCTTCGGCGGATCGATAAGTTATTCTAATAACTAAATATGTCCAGAAGGAACAAGCCATCTATTTTCAAAACTGTGGGAGATATGACGTTTTTTCTAAATTGCGGGGGCGGGAGCGGGCGTGGCCAAAATTGAAAATAAACTTGATCTGCCTGCAGACATAAGAAGCATATGTCCCATACACGTCAAACCTCTATCTCTTACCATCTCTGAGATCTGTGCGTTCATACGGACAGACGGACAGACGGACATGGCTATATCGACTCGGCTGTTGATGCTGATCAAGAATATATATACTTTATGGGGTCGGAGATGCTTCCTTCTGGATGTTACATACTTTTGCACAAACTTATAATACTCTATGTACCTACGGTACAGAGTATAAAAAGTCAGAGAATACAACTCTTCCCACTCCAAATCAGCCTCTTTTGATTTTCCAACGTCGAACGAATCTTTGGAAAACGCAACAGAAAACGCAGTCAGAGCTATCAATCAAAAGATGGATGAAAGAGGAAAGGTTCTAAGATAGAATCAGTTCACTACTCCAGACTGTGTACACTGCGCACACTACTCAACACTGTACACAAATGCCGTTTGTGGAGCGGCGTGCGGGAAAAGAGTAAGAAGAAGGAAGGCGCGCTAAAAAAAGGCCATTCTGAAGTTCAGACAAGTGTAAGAGAGAGAGGGTGGTCGCTCATGATTTCTACTGATTTGCGTGCAAAAAAAGTTAGAAGAGCATGAAAAAGGCAAGCAATAAAACAAGAAAGAAAGTAGGTCAAGCCCGACTATAAAGTACTCTGTACCAACGAAATTATACGCTCAGCATAAATTTTGATGCTGCAGTAGCAGCTTAAAGCAGCGCTGCAGCAAGGAACAGCCTTTTGATCATAACTCGACAACCTTTGATCCGATCTTCACCATTCCTTTGGCGGATCGATAAGTTATCCTGATTACTAAATAAAAATAGTTTTAATAGTTTTTAATAGAGTTTTTTTTTTATTTAATTCAAGAGTATATGTATTTTTGTAGACATTTGGGTTTCATTGAAATTAGGAAAACGTGATTAATTAAATTGAATTGAAGGTGTTCGATATTGAATTTTAAACAATTGCGATTGGTTGATCAGGCCATCGTTTTTGTCAAACTGATTTATTCTGTTGTACTATTTCATTATCATTTTTATGTGTTATAGGATTTTAACCTATCCTTGTGAAATTTCTGAGTCTTATTTTTGTTATCTTTAATGAAAATGTTATCTTTATCGTCTATTTTTACTACTGAATAGGGACCTAAATATGCTGGTTCCAATTTATGGCCAGTTTCGTTTCTTAGTAAAACCTTATCTCCTACTTTTAGTTCAAAGTTAACTATTTTTCTATCATAATATTCTTATTTTTAGCCTTATGGTTTTCTATCATTACTCTAGCTCTCTTAAATGCTTGTTCTAACCTGAATTTTGTTTCCTTAGCATAATCTTCTATATTATATAGTGGGCTAATCTTATCTATTGTATTAAAGTATTTCGGCAAATTGCTTTGTTTGCCGAACACTAGCTCATATGGACAATTACTATGTGCCATAGAGGGTGTCGTGTTGAAACAGTAAACAAAACATTGAAGCCATACATCCCAATCGGTCTTATCAACCGATATGTAGGAACGTATATATTCATTAAAGGTTCGATGGCTTCGTTCGACTGTTCCGACTGTCTGGTGGTGGTGTGCTGTTGACTTTATATTGTCAATTTTAAGGTATTTGCACAGGTCACAGAATTTTTATACTCAGTTCCCATGTCTGTAATGAATGTTTTCATCGGACCGAACTTTAGTATAAATGATTCAAATATTGCTTTAGCAACGGTATAGCTACAAGATATTTCGTTATTTTCAGATTTTGGTAATGGACCTATAGTATCCACTATCACTCTGTCGAAAGCATATATTGCGGAGTTTTTGTATGTTAGGTTATTTTTGACATTTGACATTTCGGACATCTACGTATGTACTCTTTTATTTGTCGGGTCATATTTTTCCAATAGTAGTGTCTTTTTACTTTGGCCAAAGTTTTTGTAATGCCAGTGTGTCCTCCTTCTGTAGGATTATCATGGAATGTAGACATTGTAGCTTCTATTTCTTTTTCATTTGTTAATGTGATCACCGGCTTGAGTAGCGCTACCCTTAATGATTTTAATATCATATTGCCCATTTTTTTGAAATTATCCATCGAAACAAGTTCGAAGACTTTTTCACTCGGTGCCACTTTGAGTTTGCGGATATTATGCATACCGGCTTGTGTTTCAAGCCTTTGGAAGAACTGACCTAAATCGAGACTTCCATTGGTGTACAGATCGCTAACATCAATTCTTGCAATGATTTTCTTTCCGTGTTTAAAAAAACACGTCATGTTTATTACATGCAAGGCCACTACTTTTCGTACATCGTCATTTTTGATGACTTCGTATACGTTGGGCTCTGAAGCTTTATCAAGATTTTGCCTAAACAAAAGTTCTTCTTTATTCCCTGCGCAGGATTTATTTTGTCTACTTTGGTGCCCGGTAGTGACTTTCAGGACTTTGTTCTGTAAGTCTTGTAGTTCTTTTATTGTTATGCGTGACAGTGCGTCTGCCACAAAATTGTCTTTACCCTTTAGATATTCGACGGTGAAGTCATCTTCTTTTAATTCAAGACGCATACGCGTAAGCTTAGAGCTTGGGTTGACCATAGAAAATAAGTATGTTAAAGGTCTGTGGTCCGTTTTCACTGTAAAGTGTTTTCCATAAATACATATTGGTCGAAAATGTGTAATTGCCCAATGAATGGCTGCTAATTCCTGTTCTGTAGTACTTTTATTACTTTCGCCCTTAGTAAATGAGCGTGATGCATATGCTATTGGGAGTTGAATTCCAGTATGGTTTTGAGTTAAAACCGCTCCACAAGCTTGTTTACTTGCATCAGTTATTATGCAAAATTCTTTGCTGAAATCTGGGTATTGTAATAAAGTTGGTTGAATGAGTTTATCTTTCAGATATTGGAATGCATTTTGGCATTCGACTGTCCATTCAAAAGGAACATTCTTTTTACATAATCTAGTTATGTGCCGTGAATAGTCGGCGAAATTTTCAATAAATCTCCTGTAATAATTGCAAAATGCAACAAATCGTCGAGCGCTGTCCGCATCGTGTGGGACTGGATAGTTTTTAATGACGTCATATTTTTTGTCATCTGGTAGAATTCCTTTATCCGTGCATTTATGACCAAGAAAGGTCACTTCGTGCATAAAGAATGAGCATTTTTGTGGATGTAACTTAAGGTTGTGTTTCCTACAAAGTTCAAAAACATCTGTTAAATTTTTAATCATGTGTTTTTCGGAACAACCAATAACTATTAAGTCATCCATATAAAGGAATGCTTGAGAAGGTTCAAGTCCAGAAAATGCTATAGTCATCATTCTCTGAAACGAATTTGGCGCTATTTTTAAACCGAATGGTAGTCGCGTGAAGCGATACGAGCCATTGCTCGTTGAAAAGGATGTTAGATTTCTTGAACTTTCTTCGAGTTCAATCTGATGGAAACCTGACATTAAGTCAAGGCATGAAAAGAATTTTGCTCTACCTAGTTGATCTAAAATATCATCAATTCTAGGGAGTGGAAATTTGTCGGATAGCAGTTTTTTATTTATCTGACGATAGTCAATTACTTATCGCCATTTCTTCTCTTTAGAGCCTGGAAGGGCTTTCTTTGGAACGAGTAATAGTGGGCTGTTGTATTCGGACACAGACGGTTCGACTATGTTGTCGGATATCAGTTTTTCAACTTGGTTTTGTATCTCTTCGCTTTGGCTGTGCGGACTTCTATAGTTCTTTGTATACACCGGTTCAGTATCCCTCAGTCTCAGTTTCTGTTTGTAAAAATTGTTTGTCGTGATTGATTCGGTTTCGAGTCCGAATACGTCACTATATTTGCTGCACAATTCCACTAATTGTGGCTTGAATTAGGGTGGAAAATTTTTAGTTAGTTGTGCAAGGACAATTTTTTCCCTAGTTTCTGGTGTTGTTTGAACTACATCATAGTTCGAAAGTGATTCAAATTCTAGGCCA
>JAWNNO010006317.1:0-52647 GCA_035044985.1 Lordiphosa fenestrarum | reverse complement strand
CTAACTTTTTACGAACTCGAGCCTTTATAAATGAGGGTCCTAATCTAGCGTTGTATCCTGTCTGGAAACAGCTTTGCTTAAAACTCCTCAGAAAAACTTCCTGACCTTCCTTATACGATACTTCCCTAGATCGTAAGTTATATTGCCGCTCTTTCGTTTCGTAACTTTTTCCCATTTGGTCACGAGCTTCTTTGCGAACAATTTCAAATGAATCGGGTCGATCTAAAGTCAGCGAACGGTCTTCTAACATGTCTAATTTTCTCAATAGCGAGTATGTAGAGCTAGTTGTAATCATATGTTGACCGAATGCCATGTAGTAAGGAGTGGTACCTATACTGGCATGAGTGGAAGACCTTAAGGCACAACAAATTCTATTTAAATACTCATCCCAATCTTTCTGATCAGGGCGTACGTAAGACCTTATACCAGATACAACCGTTCGATTTACTCGCTCGGAGGCATTCGCTTGAGGCGAATGTACAGCCTTAAGGGTGTGACTAATCTCGAAACGACGTAAGAGTTTCTGAAAAGCTTCTGACTTGAATTGTGAGCCATTGTCGGACACAATCGTTTCTGGCACTCCAAAAGTCATAAACAGTTCTCCTTCTAGGTATTTGATTACTATTTTCCGCACTTATCCTTTTAACAGGCTTTAGGAAAACATATTTCGAAAAGTGGTCGAGTACTATGAAAATGCCGATATTTCCACTACGTGAGCGTGGGTAAGGTCCTAGAAAGTCTATAAAAAGGCGTTGGAAAAACCGTTGAGTTAAGGGTGGTTTTCCAAGTGGAGGTCTCAAAACATAATTGGGCGATTTGGTAGCTTTACAGACATCGCAAGCATTTATATAGGATTTGACGTCGGCTACTAGACCTGGCCAAAAATAATAATGCCTTATTCTCTCAATGGTTTTATGGACTTCAACATGAGAGGCAAGTGGGCTATCGTGAGCTTTGGATAAAACTTCTGGAACGAGAGTTTTTGGTATCCACAGTTTCCATGCATACTCATCGTGGCTTTGTTCACCCGATAAGTGCTCAGCACGACGATATACAAAGCCGCTTTCTGTATTCACATCCGGCAATTTATCTTGATTAGCTTTTACTCTCTCAGCCAAATCGATATATTCGTTGGATTTGAACTGAGCAGCATTTAAATCTACCAATAATCCTTCACGCAAATCTATCGCAGCTATTTCGTCTTCATTGACTCGCGATAACACATCAGGTACAATATTCAGGGAACCTTTGCGATGTTTAATTGTAAATCTATATCGCTGTAAAGCTAAGGCCCATCGAGCCAAACGAGAATTTAGGTCATTGTTAGCCATAAGCCACTTCAGAGAAGCGTGATCGGTTATGATTTTGAACTCATGACCTTCAACGCAAGCTCGAAAATTTTTCAAAAGCAACAATCGCTGCTAAACATTCCTGTTCTGTCACTGTATAATTACGCTGTGCCTTGTTCAGTTTTTTAGACACGAACGCAATAGGAGACTCGTCTCCTTCTTCGGACAATTGGACTAAAACAGCCCCAACACCGGATTTACTAGCGTCACAGTGTATCATAAAAGGTTTCGTGAAATCCAGACTACGTAAAACAGGAGCTTCGCTGAGGCGAAGCTTTAACTCTTCAAGTGCTTTTAAAGCTTGATCAGTTAAACTAAATTTCCGCTTCGTAGTCATTAAATCAGTCAAAGCGGATGAAAGAGAGGCAAAATTCGGTACAAACTTGCGATACCAGCCGCATAAGCCCATAAAGCTTCGTAAGCTACTCAAATTTTTCGGTACTGGGAAGTTTGTAATCGCCGATATCTTTTCAGGATCGGTTCGAATCCCTCCATCACCGATAATGTGACCTAGATACCGCACTCGTCGCATGCAAAAATGACTTTTACTAATATTGATGGTCAATCCTGCACGCTTTATGTGGAATGCTACTTCTCTTAATACCTCTAAATGAGATTTAAAGCTAAATGAAACTATCAACAAGTCATCCA
Organism: Lordiphosa fenestrarum; assembly: GCA_035044985.1. Taxonomy (NCBI): domain Eukaryota; kingdom Metazoa; phylum Arthropoda; class Insecta; order Diptera; family Drosophilidae; genus Lordiphosa; species Lordiphosa fenestrarum. Next base: position 50,647 of record JAWNNO010006317.1, on the reverse strand, counting down.
GATATATAAATACCTCATTTCTGAGATGAGCTGGAACAACTTTGTCCATTTATCTTGACATAGTACTGGTGGCGTTGCATAACCCAAAGGGCATGACTTTGAATTGGTAGAGGGGCCTAATAGGTACTGTGAAAGCTGTCTTGTCGCGAGACTTTGAATCTAAAGGCACTTGCCAATAGGCGTCTTTTAGATCAAGACTTGTGATAAATTCAGCTTTGGGCAATCTACTCAAAATTCCACTAATTTGTGGTAAAGGATAAGCATCCTTTTCGGTGTAACTATTAACCGTCCGACAGTCGAGGCATATTCTGACTTTTCCTGGTTTTGTTACCATTACTATTGGGGATGACCAAGAGCTGTCAGAAACTTCTATCACATCTAATTTCAACATTCTGTCGATTTCAGCATACATTGCTTTCTCAACGGCAGGTCAAACTGGGAAATGCCGCTGTTTTACAGGCTTAGCCGTACCCACATCGATTGTGTGTGTGATAAGGTATGTTTTACCTAATCCTTCTTGAAAGAATGAGGGAAAACAATTAACAACAATGGCCAATTGGGCTTTTTGTACATCACTAAGCTCATGCTGGTCGGGATTGGGTATGTCGTGACGCATAATTTACTTGGCAAAAGGTTGAAAAGTTTCCAAAAATCGATACCTAAATATAAGTCATGTCTGAGAGATGGAACTATAAAAATCTCTAAAGATTTTCGAACACCATCGTATTCGACTTCTACTTTTAATTTTCCTTTAATGCGCTGAACACGACCATCTGCTGTGCTAGCACTATCGTTAATCAGCTTGTAAGGCTTTCTTTATCTATTTCTTCAGCAAGTTTGCCTCCAATGCAAGTCATTGAAGCTCCTGGTTCAAGGAGTCCGTAAACAGTACGCTTAAATAAGTTAATTGGAATAAACGGACGAGGATCCTTTGTCGTTTCTGAAATCGTGCAAATATGCTTTATTCCGAGTCTACACTCTTTTACCTTTATCCAAAATGAGGCTATTCGCCTGGCGCTACGTGACTTGAACTTTTCGCAATAAGGTAAGCATAGGTTTTCCGGTTGGGGTATGCTTGTTAAGCTGTCTATTTTATTATGCAAAAGTGTAATTTCCTTGAATTTTGTCGAATTAGGTGGGGTGGACGGTGCATTTGGAAGTGCATCCGTGTTTAATCTGTGTTCGTTGCCTGACTTCTCAGCACCGCCGGAGTCTTTGCTTTGGGAACAGATTTGACGTGCTAAACTGGAAGTTTTTTGCACATCTTTTGCAGCTGGGTCTATATGTGTTTGAAGCTCCACAGCCGTAGCAAAACACTTTTCTTTCAGCTAGACAATCCTGGTATCTATGTCCTTCTTTGAGACAATTCCAGCATATCAATGAGAAAGCTTCGATCTCACATTCGATTGCTTCGTCAGTGCTTGTCGAAAAATCTATGAATTGACTCACTTCCGAGACATCTTTCTTGTAGGGGACAGGTTTGGCATAACTATGAGAACGTTTTACATCCTCCAAGAATGTTTCCCGCCTCCGACAGATTTCTCTGAGCTGAGATACTGTCACAACTTTCTGTCAACAATTCGTGACGAATTTCAGGACGCAAGTAATTCTTTAGAACGCGCACGAGCTTCCGAGTTGGCCATGGTTGCTCTAGCTGATCTAAGTAGACTGAGATTTGATCATTAAAACTGTCAAAATTCTCATTTACTTTCTGCTTGCGATCTCTAATTAACTCTTCAATTTCACTATCGTCTCGTTCTTGTCGAAACTGTTGGCGTAATGCATCGCATAATCTATTACAGCGAACTTCTTTCACTGATTTGTGATGTCGCCAATAAAATTCATTTGCTTTACCCTCAAAAAGTACACTAATATTTAGACAAAGTACAGAAAAATTCCCTTCTAATGTTTGGTGTGTCAGTGCTTCCACCCTATAGATAAAATTGTCGACAGATACTCCTACGCCGGAGAATTTTATTTTCCAGGCGTTCAAAATGTGTACCACTTTATCGGGTCTCTGTAACAGATCAGACAGACAGATTCTTTGCGATAGCTGTGGTGCTAAAGTGGTCGGTAATTGCCTTGGACTGGGAGCAGAATACTCGACTGCATCAGGGGTTGGAATATGTGAAGTTGCATTGCCAGCTTCTGTATTTTCAGGTGTTGCGACTATTCGCTGCACGCACTCGACTACTGTATTTTGGATGAAATCAGCCATCCTTTCAGTTAATGAATTAAGGAGTCTTTCTTCCATACCGACGATTGCGGCGTTAACGGAAGTCGTTGCATTATCATCAACATTAGACCTGCTAACTACTTTTCCAGCGGTTGAGCTATAGATCCTGCTGGTGCAGTGGAACTTGGTCTACAAACAACATTGCAAACTGGGCATGTATTATTTGACCTAAAATGAGCCGAAAGGCAAGATTTGTGGGACTTCCTTTTCAGGTGATCGGTCAAGCCCCTTTTCAAATAATCTTATAAGGCAACCAAAAAAAATAATTTTCTAAAAGATGAACACAACTTGCTAGCTTTTCAACAAAAGCAAACAAAATTTGTTCGGAAGATATCTGAGATCTAAACGATATAACGGAAGATCTATTAAATGCGGTAAAAGGTAACAATAAACTCAATATTTTCATAACAAATTGAACTCAAAGCATAACGTCTCGTCTATCGTAGGGATTGATTAGAAAAATTTGACCAACCTCTCTATGAAATAAAAGAATAGCAAGCTTGCTGATTAAACTCTGAGTATGACTGATCAACACCAGCTAAATTCAACCGCTCAAATCACCAGCGCTTGTTAAGACTTCAGGATAATCATCGATTGCCACGGCCCGAGGATCGTATCTGAATACATATTCCCGGTTTTCCAGTTTTAATTAATGAATACCTAAGGTCTTTATAAATAAATTAAACTCCCTTGTCAATTAATCGTGGATAGGGCACTGCTCGAAAGTTATGCCTCTATTTTCCAAAGCGACTACATATAATCAAGGTTGTTGTAATTTAAGTATAGGCTTAGTCAATGAAAAGGCGAATCAAAACGGGTCAGGTAACCAACCGAAGTTATAGCTATCCTGTATTTTGCACATACTGATACAATTCTATTCCAATGACTATAATAGAGAATTAAAATTGTCCCTTTCTACTAAGCTGTGGTCAGTGGCAAATACGGATATTCACCCTTACTGCTTTCCAAAGCAGCTGCATAAAATAAGGAAAATTTTATTAAGAAGAGGAGAAAGAAGAAGAGAACAGAAAGAAAAAGGAATAAAGTATGTAAACTGATTAGAGTTTGTCTATTAGTGAGTCACATTGACTTAATCCTTAATCAATGAGGCTCCATAGTTGGGCGCCACTTATCATATTAATATTAAATAAATTATAACTGTAGCGTGTAACCAAGGAACAGCTAATCTTAGACACAGTATCGAGCGGTTGCACGTCATGATATCCGGCTCTAGCTCGTCGGCTTTGGGGGTGGAGGTCTTGCTGATACCGATGCCTTATTGTTATACTAACATGATTAGAAAATAACGTGCTGCGACAAAAATAAGAATGCTAGAGAACTTAAGTACGGTAGATAATGGACAAATTCTGATCTATTACTAAAGAGAGAGAAAGAGAAAGAAGAAGAAAGAGAGAGAGAGAGAGAGAGAGAGTGCGAAGCCACAGGTGGAATCGTGGTCGCAGATTGCCCGCCCTACCTTTGATCACCAGCCTCAGAATAATTCCGGGTGATCCCTTTAATCATTTAACCTACGACGGCGAGAACGTTAGCTTGAGTTCAGAAGACATTTAGTTCATATTCATTATAATATTTAATTCAGCGTAAAAATGTACGGGGTAATTACAGAATCCCATTTTTTTTGGGCAGGATTCGAGTTTAGCGAACCGCAAAGATAATTAAAGGAGATTAACTCTAATTAGGAACATAATTGTAGATAGTTTCAAGGGTTCGATAAGGGTATAGGGTATAAATTGTATAATAATAAATTGTAACTTAAATCAAAAAATTTCAAAAGTGATCATTCAATTCTTTCAATTCAATTTACTTTTCTTCTAAATGTTCTTCCTCTTCATTTCCTTTCCGAAGCAAAATTTAGTTAATTCAAGTTGAGTTTAATTTAATTTAGTTTAATTTAATTTAATTTAATTTAATTTAGTTTAATTTAATTTAATTTAATTTAATTTAATTTCAAAATTTGATTTCGTTTGAGTTTTCATACTGGGGTTTACTGTACCGAATAATTTTCTTTTGATTTTTAGTCATCATTTTGGAAACGCAATATAAATCGTCTTAAAAGGCGAGCAAAAAGAATAATTAAAACCATTATTCAAACAGAACTTCATGAGTATAAATGCATATTTCACCTTTACACAAAAAAACGCAAATAGTTATTAATGTTTGACACTCACTTAAATTTCCAGCGACGAAAGATCGATCTCCCGGCGATGATTTCTGTAACTTAAAATTTGTTTAGGCATGTGCATTTTAACCAGTTCGAATGTTTTCATTTCTTTTCATTTCTTATTGTTTTACTCTTTATAGAACCATGACTTTTAATTTCTCTTTTCTTTTGACTTTGTTTTAAATTTTACTTTCTTCTAAATTTTCCACATTTTTTAATCAAACCTTAATTCAAAGTACATTCTCGATTAAAGAGGTTAAAACCGAAATCAAAATGAAAAGAAATTAAAAGAAAAATGAAACCGCAACAAAACTCAAACACTTTAGAATAATTCGCTTTTCAGCATTTTGGTTAGGTTCATGGAACCAGCTCGGGCGGGATCGTTAAGGGGTGGCACCAGGTTGGGTCACAAATTCACATGCACGCCCGAGGTCAACGACTTCTTGTTGTTTTTGTTGGCCTGGCTACTCAGTTGAACATCCCTGAAGCGGTTTCGGAGCGGCTGGATTTGATAGGTACGAATTACAGATGTATACGCCGGTGTAAGTGTTTATTGGCGTTTAGCTATGCTTAGGCAGACAGAGTTAGGCTTCTGGTGGGTTTAATTAATCCACTTCTAAGACCGCCGGTGGTCCGGCTTGGCCGCAGCAGCGCTGCCTGGAGCCGAGCCGGCTTGATCTGCACTTGCGCGCCCTTAGGGCCGTGTGCAGGCTCAATCCGCTCCAAATGGACAAAACAAATGCAACCAGGGATTCACCTGGGATCAGGATGCGGGTCACGAGAAGACCTGCATCACGAAATTTAATAAGTATGTGCGTAGGCTGACGATGCCTAAACTCACCCAAAGCAATTATTGGCACACGCACTAATTCCGTTTTTTTTTTAAAAATGGATTTATGTTCGCCTTAATTTCCGAACACCACAACACAATTCAGATTTTGGGAATTTATAGAATTTTCTTTCTCAAAAAAAATAAATTTAGGTTTAGCACACAAACGCTTCTTGACGGCTTGGCGGGTTTCTTTAGAAAGAACGAAACAGGGAAACGGAAGTACCAGTGTAATAGCTTTTGACGACAGATGTCACTGTCAACCGAGAGCGTTTAGTTACATTCGATCACGATATGTAATCCATAGCAACGCGCTATCAGCTGTTTGAGCTTTTACGGCTAAAACCGCAAAAAGAAAAATAGTGTTGCCTACTTGCAGGATGCCCTTTTAACGGCGGTTACAAAAACAACCGGTTACATTCAAATTAAAAAAAAACCAAGTTTTAATTTATTCGAATACGAGCTAATCTATTATTTTGGGTTCGGGAAACGCTTCAGGCGCCGCTACAGATCGGGTACCCAATTAGTTGTTAATACTGTAGTACTATCAGCAAACATTAAGAATATCTGTAGCGCAACACAATTTACGGACAAACTGAATATACACTTAAAGAGCTTGAGCTTTAAATGAAACTTTGTATCTTATTAAATTCATAGAATTAAGTAGGATGTCAAATAAAAATTGAACGTCTTGTTTTTTTTTTGACTGGTGCAATAATGTGTTGGTTTTGGCGACCTGATCTTCAGTAATCCAAAGTTTGGTTTGGCTGGCTCGAGGTCATCCGTCTCATTCGAAAATACGAACGGCCTTTTTGTTTTTATGTCCCAAAATAATTCGGTCCCACATCGGGGTCCGTCTTCAGGGGGCTAACAAACCAGATATTTGTCAAAATTCTATAAAACAATTTTGACAAAATTAATTAACCCTATTAGAGGCTTACGCCGATAGCTTGGTCTTCGGCGGCGGCGTAGGGGGTCAAGAAAAACCGGCGGCGGCGGCGTAGAGTTAAGAAAGAACCGGCGACGGCGGCGCCAGATAAGCCGTCGAATTTGTCATCGGGCGGCGGCCTACGCAGTAACAAAAAAAATAAAATAAAATAAAAAATAAAATATAAAATTTATAACAATTTGTATCATTTCTAAGTATATATATTTTTCTGAAAGATTTCTTCATTTCTTCAATTTTCATTTATTTTCCTTATTAAACTTATATTAAACTCCTTATCCAATAATTAAACAAAAATTAAATTTCAAGAAATTAAAAACAAATTAAAACTTATTTTTCTGAGAGATCACTGATTACATTTTCCTTACTTTATTTAACAAAATTAAACCGAATTCTTCCGCGAGATCATTATCTTCATTTTTTAAATTTTTAAACTAAAAAATATGAATAAACAAAAACCTAACTTAAACTTTCTTTGCATGTTTCGTGATTATCATGTATAAATATGATTTTATTAACATTGTGAGGACTGAGCTGCGATCGTTTTTGAGAAATGGTAAGTCCAGCAATCGAAAAAACTCGCTCACTAGGTGTGCTCGTTGCCGGAATACACAACACCTTTTGTGCCAGCTTCGATAACAATGGCATTGCAGGTGCCTTTTCCCTCCAAAATGTTAAAACGTCTTGGGATGATGAGAAACTTAGAAGTAGGTGGAATTCAGCTTCCAAATTGTTATTTTTTGTATTTTTAGAATGTCGTTGAGCTAGCTTTAAAATTTTGCATGATGATGTAGGTTCTCTGGAACTATCCTGCAGAGCAATATCTTGTTGTCGATCGCCAAGTAGCTCCTTGTTTACCACAATAGTCAAGCACACAATCCAGAGAGCTGAATCGCGGATCTAATAATGATGCGCAGACTAGTAATTCCGATAAAGGGAATCTCGAATTCAATTTAGTTTTTATATTGTTTTTCATCAAAGTCAAAGCAAGTGGCTCGTTCTATGTGCTTTCATTCAATATTGATACGATCTCCGTACGAATTAATAAAGCCACGCTTATTGATGGATATTTATCTCCGGACAGAATGTTAACAGCGTCTCTAAACTTTTTTAAGAAGTCTGTTAGTTGTGTTTCAGTCTCGGATAGTATCATATGACTCTTATTGCTGCTTGTGAGCAATTTATTTATTGCTGTTCGTTGACACCCGAGACTGTCTAACATTGCTAACACGCTGTGCCATCTAGTTGGAACAGAGTTCTTTAGCGAAACATTTCTCTTGTCCACCAAACTGCTTTGCAAATCATTAGGGTTGTTAATGTTTTTAAATGTCTGCAAGGGAACATCGTCTAGCGGTCCAAAATCTTCATCATACTTAACCCAATCATTATCTTCAGATGCGAGGAGTTCTTCCAAATTGTCGATGCTTGACAAAACCTCATTTTGAAGTGCGTCAGCTTGGCATCTTAAGACATGTGCTTTAAATCGTAAAGCACTCACAATATTTTTGCACTTCACAACTAAATTCCCAATATCCGACACTGAATTGTAACCATCTATATTAAGCAAATTGTGAAGACCATGTCCAAGGCAGAAATGGTTGTTTATACAGCCCAAATTAAAAGCTTTTTTGATATTGCTTCCTTGGTCGGTTACCACAAAATTTGATCGCATTTCCAAATGATACACTTCAGTTAGCTCTTAGAGCTCTGTTAGAATGGTACTCGCCGTATGAGATTTTGCCAAGTATTTTGTTTCCAGCATTATGTGCTTCATCGCATCATGTGCTTCATCTCAAAATTCGTCGACAAGAAGTGGAATGTGAATGTAATATAACTTCTTCTTCTATAATTATCAAGGCTGCAAACCGGTCCGGAACCGAACCCCTGAGAACCGGTTCGGTTCGGGTTTTTTGGGGTTCGCGAACCTTACATTTTTGACTCCGCGAACCTGAACCCGAACCGGACCACTTTTTCGAAAAATGAGTTCACCGATTTAAGTAATTTGTTCAACTATACATTCGAAAATCTCCAGCAAATCCTTGTTTATTACTTTCTAAGTGCTTCTGAGCAAAAACTAGTTGCAAAGCATCACATTGCAGACATGCTAAAGCGTCAAAAAATATGCTTAGGGAGAGTTTTAAAAATTTAACAAAAATTGACTCAACGTCTCATTGCGAAGACAAGAAGTTTATGTAAGCAAAAAACAAATATCAAATATAAAATCTGTAAATTATATTATAGATTCCTTTGAAAATTGTCTAACATCACATCTGTAAAGCTCCGGGTTTTCTTTATTTACTGCTCGGTAGTCACAAATAAACTGAATATTGTTGATCCCTAATATGAATTTCCGAAATCCCAAATCTGACGTAAGGTTCCAGGCTCCTAAAACATCGATCTACAAATGTTTAAAAATTTTGGAAAGGTTATAGTAACGAAGACTTAAAAAATATTGATTTTACTATACTCGCTGTACCAGCAACTCAGGTATCAGTTGAACGAACATTTCCAACACTTAAGTTTTCTTTCTGATTTAAGAACTAGTATAGATAAACAGCTCCTGGAAGACATAATGATAATTAACCTAAACGAAGCAGTTAATGTCACCTAATGGATTTGATAATGGAAATAACTTAAGAAATGATCATTATGATTAAGCATATGGATAGAAGGCATATATGTTTCATTTTCAACGTATTAATAAATCAAAAGACTAACTATTCTTTTATGTGCAAGCGAACCAAGGTTCGAACCAGAACCTTGGGTTCAGGGGTTCTAAGAACCGGGCCGCGAACCGAACCTTTTATTTTACAATGGTTTCGAACCCCCGGACCGAACCTCCGGGAGAATTTTTGAGGTTTGCAGCCTTGATAATTATCCGTCCACAAATCGAATGTTAAGGCGAAGTGCTTTTGTCCTGATACGATCCTTGTTGCTTCTTTTAAAATGCATTCATATACATCGTCTAAAGCTGTTGTTGACAAAGTTTTGAAGTGTGGAATGTCATCAGCAGATACCACAACTTTATATTTTGTTAAGAAGTCTTTGATGCCATCGTGGCTTATTGTATGAAATGGCAGCAGATCTCTAGCCATCCACAAAGCTAAATCACGTCCCAGCGCCCATTTTCCATCTCTTGGAGATTTAATTGAAGTGACGTTGTTAAAGAAATTCGGTAATGTCCCTCGTACAGCCAATGAAGTACCCGGAGAATCGATATCGCGTAAATTGTGATCATTTTTGAGGTAACGACTTAAATTTCCTGTCGAACAGCTCTTTAAATATGACTGTACTTTAGCACTGAAACAATTTACATCTTATTTGGATTCTAATAAAGTTAAATTATGTATTACCATGAAAATATTGTAGTTTCGTCGTCTTTTTTCTGTTCTTCCAAACACAGCTTACAAAAAACCTTGTCTTCTTCAATGCCGTTGTTTTCATTAATAACTAGCAAATGCCAAAGAAATCCCACACTTTGCTTTTACGAGCTGTGTTACACTGAAGTTTGATTGAGTACATGCTCAGTGACTTATCCATCTATTTGTTTTGAAAATATAGAATACATACATATAAATTTAATACGAGTAATATAATTTGAAACTTTATGAAATCACGAAATGGACGCGCACAATACAAAGCAAATTAACACACGAGAACAACAGCTGTGAAATGTTCTAGAGATGAGACTTTGGGAGATGGAGCTGAGACAATATCGATTCTTTTATTCGATTAATTAAAAGCATCTAAAATAATGCTATGGCGCCGAACGCCGGCGTGCCGCGGCGGCGTAAATGTCTAAACCCTATACATACACTGACGAGCAAAACTGTCTGTATTTTCTCTTCTACTTTATGCATTCTTAAAATGTTAGTCTTGTTTAGTTAGTGCAATATTTGGCTCTCTTATTTGAAAATTTGAAGTCATTTGATAAGCTGGAGGAAATATACCAAAAAAAATGTAAGAAAAAGTCAAGTGTTACAGTTTTGCACTGTGGTTATTTTTAAAAAAAATATTTTTATTAAAAAATTGTTAATAATGGTTCCACAGCCCTTTTGATTTCTCTAGTTCCTCTATGCGATTTCGCATACTTTGGGTGTAGCGTCGCACAATTTCAGGAGGAATAGCGTACCAGACTGCGATTTGACATGGCTCAATAGGTTTTTAATTGCGTTTATGTCTGGAGATTGCGGTGGCCACTTCATGGACTGGATTTTTTGCTTGAACATCCAATTTTTCACCAAATGTGACGTGTGCTTCGGGTCTTTGTCTTGCAGAATGCTCAGATACTGTTCCTTACGCATTATTCCGTCGATCAATACTGTTTGTTTTCCATTCCCCTATTTCCTAACTGCTTAAAAACTAAGTTAAGTTACATTGATAAGCTTAGCTTAGTCGATAGACAATAATTACTTATCGATAATAAATATATGTTTAGTTGCTCTTGACCTACGACAACGAATGAAAGTGCACGCGTCTTAAACGCGCTAGGAGACCTACCCCAATACTCCCATCCAAAGTTCTTTAAGCGCACCTGCACCCCCTACAATTCCCCAAGAGCACTACCCCGCAGCAAGTGAACCTGATTCCAACGTTGGAAAACTACCGTACCACATTTTCAAGGTCCTTCGAGCCGGATAGACGAGACGGCTAAGCTGAAGTCTCCCCCTAACCCCAGCAAGCATCGGTGGATTTCCAACAACAACAAGATAAGTCCATGTGCAAAAGGAAGCCAAAGTGCCAGCCTTATTTCCAGCTTCAGCTATATCTACATATGTGTATATGTTACCCACTGAAAACTGCACTGGACAAATATCAAATTCATATGTGTATATATTTTTGTCCAACTGTGAATTGACAACAAAATCCGATCCTCGCTCAGCCAACACTGGCCTCCTTATGGTTCCCCGGCACATTCCAGTTGGATTAATTATGTACATGTTTTCGTTCGCAATTACTCCACTAAAATCCACCCTCCTGTGCAGTGTATTTATATATATGCATGTATGTATTAACATACAAAGTGCACATCCCACCATCAAACACAAGCACTCGCATTTGGCTCGATCATAACCGCCAATCTCCAACTTGTTGTAGAATATTCCCATTCCTGCAAGCATTTCAAGCAACACGTAGAAGTATTAACTTTGTTTATACATAAATATGTATGTACATAATTCAGTGCGGACTATAATCAACACACACATCCAAACAAGTGACGCCAATTGTCAAGTTGCCGCAAACAGGTGGCAGGCTGTTCCATCATAGAAACAAGTTCCAATTAGAGACGCTTACATAGATGCTTGCCACAAACATTTACAAAACTTTAAACATTTCGCGTAAATAAACCTGCAAACACTTTTGACGGCCCATACACACACTCACGGCAGCTAGCCAAAGCTGCACATACACATCCACTCTTTAACAAGCAGGCACACCTTTCTCCAAGTCCTATCTGATCTCCGCAAAAGCTCCAAGGTTCTTGTCATTCGCATTTATTAAACGAAAGAATATAAGACATAAACAAACATTTGCAGCGCATACATACACACACACATTTACATACACTTGCATACAACAGGCAAGGGAACGTACCGTGTATGGTGGCATCCGCTGGTCGGTGATATTTTGGCCAGGCCCAAGCCGCGCATCTTGTATGACCGCCCCCGAGGGGGAGGTGGAGCTGCACCTTCTTCTTGTGATTGTTTTTCTCGCCACAGAGCCGCTGTGTGTGTGTTGCAATAAAACAACAAAACTTTGCACTCCAACCTCTCTCGCTGTTGCGGCTTGCCAACTCACACTATCAGCTGATAGCAGTGTTGGTAAGCTCAAAACTATTGGCAGCGATCAAACAGCGATCCAACAGTTACCCAACAGCGCGGTAGAGGTTGCGACTCGTTACTAACGAGCTTGACAAAGAAAGAGCAGCATACTTCTAGGCGGTTTATTTATTATTTGGCGTTCAGGCGTTAATATTTGAAAGTGGTCTTTATAGAAGACCAAAGCCTAGGCTCCCTAGTAGATAAAAGTGCAAAGGTCGTGGATCAGACCGACTGCCAACCCTTCCGCTATTGCGGCGCACGCCTAAAACAGGGCTCTGGCGACCGAATTGGAGCGGTATAGCTCCCACCGGTCAAAAGTCAAAGGGAAACCTCTGGCCACCGTAGGACTACTATAGCCTAGGGGAAAGTGGAAAGCACCGCCAAAGCCCTGGAGGGGCATGACCAGTCGCCAAGTGCAGCTATGGCCTCCGTGGGAAACATAGAAGTCATGGATACGATCACAGCTATGCCTTTTGCCCGTGGAGCGAAACTGGCAAGAACTCCACCAGAGACACCACTCTCGCAGCAAGCTGTAGAAATGAGGGTCGCAAAGAGCTGTGAGTTGGAGACGCCTAAGAGAGGCAGGGACCAATCCAGTCCCCCAGGGGTAACCCAGCAACCAACCCGAAGAAATATAGAGGACTATATCCAACCACAAGTGACCTGAAGCAGTCCCTCGGTGACATGCTAGAAAGCATCATATATTTGGTGAATGAGAAGAAACCAGCTGTTCGCCACATAAACCAGGGCATGAAGGATTCACTTGCGATGATGAAGGACATCCAGAAAAGCGTCACAGAAAGCCTAAAAAGCATGGCAGAGGAGCCCCAATATTGCCACAAGTGCACCGTGGAGTTGGAAGCCAACCTCCCAGGTCCTAAAGCGGCAGCCGACGAGTCAAATGCCCTCAAGAGCAACGATGCGGCAGCGCAAACGACCCCCACTATTGTTGCGGTCAGCCAAAAAGAGGAGCTTTGATGCGTCAATGCAAACTACACCTACTCTAGGAAAAGTAGATGGCACAAAAGGAGACGAAGTGGTAGCCCAAACCAACAATGCGGCAAGGAAACATCGCAAAGAAGCTCAAGGGAGTGTGCCAAATGCCAATGAGAAGCCTGTGGGGAATGCGGCCTCAAATGGGCCTGCAAAAGCTGCAAAACCTCAAGCGCCTAGGAAAGCGACACTCCACAGAGCACTGCCAAATCCCGATCGCCCAAAGCCTACACGTATGTATACGTCCTTATGCGCTGCTCATCAATACAAAGGGTGAGCTCTCCTACAGTGAAGTTCTGAGCCTGGTCACGCGCAGCAAAGACGAGCAGTTAAATGGCGCGAAGGATAAGGTGCGAAAAGTGCGACGTACTGCAAATGGCGACCTGTTGCTCGAGTTGACTAGCTCAGGGCACGAAAGTACGCAGACCCTTAGAGGAGAAATTGAACGAGTGCTGGGCGGTAGAACCGATATTCGCGCCCTCACACAAGAAACGCGCCTCTTAATACGGGACTTAGATGAGCTAGTCTGCCCGGAGGAAATCTGCCAGGCCCTCGAGTCCCAATTTGGACTAATCGTCAATGGCGCAGCAATCAAGAGCATTAGGAAATCTTATGCGGGATCGCAGGTGGCCACAGTTCTACTACCAGTTGAAAGTGCCAAGCAGGTTCTCAAAGTGGGCCATGTCAAGATCGAATGGACAAGGTGTCTCATCAACAAGACGGCAAGCCCCGCTGCTACAAATGCCAAGAAATGGGCCACAGGGCAAGCAGATGCACGAACCCAGTTGACAGAAGTAACTGCTGTATAAGATGTGGTCAAGCTGGCCACAAAGCAGCAGCCTGCAACGGCACAGTAAAGTGCTTCCTTTGCAGCGAGAAAGGCATGAAGGACACCATTCTCCAAGCAGGATGCAAATGGTGCCCCCTCTCCAATAAAACAATAACAGAGCGAGCCAAAAACAGCCAAAATGACTAAGTTTATACAAATAAACCTAAACCACAGCGAGGCTGCCTAAGACCTGCTAAAACAGAGTGCGTGTGAGCTAGCCATGGACGTAGCGATTGTGAGCGAACCCTATAGATGCAAGACAGATCGAAATTGGATAGCAGATAACACAGGAAAGGCAGCAATTATGGCCATGCGAAAATCCTCCAGACCAGCTTGGCTCCTCACAGAAGTTCAATCACTTTGTGAGAGAAAAGCTTGCCAGGATATACAGCTGCTACCTTCCCCCTAGTCTGACTCTGCCGGATTTCTGCATTTCCATAGACGAACTTGTCTACGATGCCAGGATACATACACCATGCATAATAGCAGGAGACTTCAATGCATGGGCCACTGAATGGGGTAGCGTCAGCACAAACATTAGAGGACAAGCCCTCCAAGAGGCCTTTGCATCGCTCGACATTGCGTTGCTTAACACCGGAGCGCAACAAACGTTCAGCCGCGATGGAAGAGGCTCCGTTATTGACCTCACATACGTCAGCAGCAGTCTACCTAACACTACATCATGGAAAGTGGGACAGCACTATACGGGGAGCGATCACGAGGCTATCCTTTTTTCGATTGGTGAAAGCAACAGGCAGCAGTTCTCCAACCGTCCGATGGGCAAAGTGTACCGCACGGATACGCTGAACATTTAGCGCCTGGTAGCCGTAGTCAACACGATGCAAGTGCAAGGCGGGGCACAGCTCATGGCAGAGCAACTAGTGCAAAAAATGCTAGAGGTGCGCGACGAATCAATGGCTCAAAGAAAAGCATATAGGCAACATCATGCCCCAGTGGTCTGGTGGTATGATGAGCTAGCTAAAGCTCGGGAGGAATGCCTACGGTCCAGAAGACGATATCAAAGAGCAAGGAGGTCCAACAACTCGTCCAGCGAAGAAATTCGAATGCTATTCGGGAGAGCAAGAAAGGTCCTAAAAAATGCTTTTCGCACGAGCAAGCAAGAGTGCTTTCTTCAACTCTGCGACTCTGCCGAGCGGGATCCCTGGGGGAAGGCGTACAAAATTGTGGTCAAGAGGCTCCACGCCAACAAGCAAGCGGTACCGACGGACAGAGACAAGCTAAAAAAGATTGTAGAGGTGCTTTTCCCTCAAAAGGATGATGCACTGGATCCGAATTCAGCTACGCCAGCCAGTGGTGACACCTTGCCTACTGTAGAGTCGGTCACAAAAGAGGAGGTACAAGAGGTGGCGAAGCGGCTAAAACCAAACAAGGCACCTGGGCCCGATGCAATCCCAAATCGTGCCCAAAAACTTGCTATTGCCCTAAGACCGAAAGTATTTGCGGATACGTTTACCCAATGCCTAATAGAAGGCGTCTTTCCAAGGAGGTGGAAGATGCAAAAACTGGTGCTCATTCCAAAGCCTGGCAAGCCACCTAAGGAGCCATCTTCCTATAGGCCAATCTGCCTCATCGATACGTTGGGGAAAGTATTCGAGAAGATTATCAGCCAGAGGCTCGAGGCCGCAATTGTAGCCGGAGGCGACCTCTCTCCAAGCCAGTTCGGCTTTCGGAAAGCGAGGTCAACCACAGATGCCATCTCCAAGGTGGTTGGAATTGCATCCAAGGCCATCGAAGGCACACGCTGGAAGGGAGGAAGGAAAAAATATTGTCTTGTCGCCACCCTAGACGTTAAAAATGCCTTCAACACTGCCCGTACTACCTCCTTAAAACAATCAGGAGCTACTTTGACGGCAGACTACTCAAATACGAGTCAGACAGCGGCCCAGAATCCCACGCTATCTCCGCAGGGGTACCCCAGGGCTCAGTCCTAGGACCGCTACTGTGGAACAGCATGTATGACGGCATCTTGAGACTGGCATTCTCTGAAGGTACGCACATCGTTGGATTTGCAGACGATGTGGCGCTAGTCGTAGTGGCAAAGGAGATTGCTACAGCGGAGAGCATGTGCAACGAGGCAATTGCTAGCATCGTTCGGTGGCTAGACTCTGTTGGCCTGCACCTGGCAGTCCACAAGACGGAGGCTGTCCTTGTGAGCAGCAGAAAGGTAGTAGAGACGGCACATATAGTGGTTGGCTCCGAAACCATAGCAACAAAGAGAGCGATTCGTTACCTCGGAGTCATGCTGGACACGCGACTCAGCTATCGCGAGCACCTGCAAGTGGTGAGTGAAAAAGCGCAGCACGTAGGAAACGCACTCAGCAGAATCATGCTGAACACCAGGGGACCGAAGCAGGAGCGAAGGCTACTCCTTGCCGGAGTTCTGAAGTCCACCATCCTCTATGCTGCCAAGATCTGGGCTCAAGCGATGACCGTGCCAAGATACAGCAGAAGCGTTCGCGCGACGTACCGGCTGTGTGCGCTGCGGGTTTGTAGCGGTTTTCGAACCATGTCCGACGATGCAGCACTTGTTATCGCCGGCATGGTCCCGGTAGAGCTTCTCGCTCTGGAAGCTAAGCCTGCAACCGAGGCTGCCCCTATAGACCAGCCAAGGAGCACGGCACGAGAGGACGCGAGGAGCAATAGCATCCGACAATGGCAAACCAAGTGGGAAACTTCGTCGAAGGGCCGATGGAGCTATCGCCTCATCCCCCAAATTAAGGTCTGGCTGGGAAGGAAGCATGGGGAGGTTAACCACTGGCTAACCCAAATACTTAGTGGCCACGGGTGTTTCAGGAGTTACCTGCACCGCTTCGGGCATGACTCCTCCCCAGAACGCTCCTGGTGTGAAGGAGGCCAAGTGGAAGATGCGGAACACATCCTCTTTAACTGCGGGAGATTTGCAGCGGAGAGAGAGAGGCTGGCAACGGCGGTCGGAGCACCGATAGGTGCCGATAACCTGATTGCTGCCATGATCGAGAGCAAAGAGGTGTGGGATGCAGCTTGCAATTTTGCTGCGTTCACTATGAAGGAGCTCCGCAGGCTGGAGAGGGAAAGGGCAAATGCGGTTTAAACGGGGCGTCCCCTGTGAAGCAATGCTTTACGGCCGTCCCATAAGGGTCGAAACCGGTTCTGTAACTGCCCTAGTATTAGTATTAGTATTAGTATTAGTATTAGCCTAGTATTAGTCTTAAAAACTTGGAAATAAAAATAAAAAAATACACTTGCATACACGTAACCATCGATCAGCAGCGTGTTATCGATACCACACTCTGGAGAGCAGCCCTTTGCACTAATTCATTAATAGTTCTTTTCCATTCGTTGCAAAATACAAAACAAAGTTCCATAAATGAAAATTAATACATGAAATTCCGCTGCAAAAGGGAAACACTTAACTAAATTAAATTAAATTGAAGAACATTAATAAATTTAACTTATACAAATTTATGTATCCATTTACTATTTTCTACATAAAACCTTATAAATTTGTACCCACATATTTTATCATACAACTTTGCACATTCATACTTACACACATATCGACACAAAAATTTCCATCCACAAATTTAAATTCATATACCTGATTCCATATATTATATTTATCTACACAACTTACGAAGTACTACTGTGGGCAAAAAGTAAGGTGAATTTGTTTGTAGAATGAAAAATCTTTATTTATTCTTCTAAATCAATTTCATCCCCTTTAAAGTAATCCCCTCCCGATAAAATAAACTTATGCCAACGTTTTTTCCAATCCTCCCTTCCAATCCCTTTCCGGTATAGCCATCAGCGCTTTCTTCGATTTTGCTTTTATCTCCTCAATCGACTCGAAACGCGTTCCCCGAAGTGGTCTCTTGAGTTTTGGGAATAGCCAGAAGTCACACGGAGCCAAATCTGGCGAATACGGTGGTTGCGGAACGATATGCGTCGAGTTTTTGATGACTTTTTTGCAAGAAATTGAGAACTTTCGGTACCAAACGAGATTTGATTTTTCGTAGGCTCAAATGGTCTTTCAAAATGGTTTTCACAGATCCTTCTGATATTCCGATCATATCAGTAAGGTCTCTAACAGTCAACCGACGATTTTTGCGCACTAATTCCTCCACTTCATTGACGTTTTGGTCATCTATTGGTCATCGATTCAGTATAATACCGGCTCCTTCTTGATCCTAATATGTCCGAATATTAAGCTCAAGCTAGCAAATAGCAACTTAGTGCCCACTCCGCTGTTTTAAGTTCCATCGGTTCGATTAAGAACACAAAACGAGTTCCCAGACCCAAAACATTATCAATAAATAGTGCATCTACAATGTCGCTAAACGATTTTATTGCCGTATCCGAGAGGCTGAGCCAATTTGAGGCCAGAATCTCGGCTCCTACAACGGCTGTCGTGTCCCTATACACGCTTCAGGTACGGCGGGATCAGATTAAGACCCTCTGGGACAAAATCGAACTGGAGTATGAGGAGTGCCCGCGCTCTCTCTGTCAAAGTGGTAAAAGTGACGACATGGCGGAGATGCAGTCGAAGTACTACCACTATTACTCCGTCTATGAGAGAGTTGCTGCTCACGTGCATGAGCAGATCGAACAGGCCACAACTCAACGATAACAACTTCCTCAGGCAGTAATCCCAACAGCAAGAGGCTGTAGTTTACCTCCGTGCGATACGGAAGTCTTTTCCGGTGACTATCTGCGTTGGCCTACGTTTCGAGATTTGTTCTCAGATGTGTACATCGATAATCCAAGCCTCACTCCAGTTGAGAAACTATTCCACCTAACAGCAAAAACCAGTGGCGAGGCAAGAACAATAGTTTCAAATTCTCCACTTACCAATGACGGTTTCGCATCCGCATTACATAATCTAACAGACCGATTCGAGAACAAGCGGGTGGTGCTAGTGAATTGCCAAGTGAAAATTCTGCTAAATCTCAAAATCGTGTCATTTGAATCAGACTCTGGCATTAAGCAACTACAGAGCATGATTCAAGGGTGCTTGAAAGCACTCGAAAATTCCGATATTAAGACAGAAAGTTGGGACTGCCTTCTTATATATCTGTGTTCGTCCAAATTACCCAAGCTCACATTGTATTTGTGGGAGCAAAGCTTAAAAGATAAAGCGAAAATTCCATCGTGGCAAAGTATGGACACTTTCCTCAGCGAGCGTTATCGCACCTTAGAGGCCATAGAAGACCTTCAGCCATGTGCAACGCCACAATTCCTAAGACAATCCAAGGCAGACCTATCCATCTATGTTGCGAGTCAAGCACCCCCCAAAAGGCTAAATTCGTTTGAGGCGAAGCTTAGCACAAAAGAGCAAACCTGCAAACTGTGTGCGAAAGAGAATCATGCTATCCGCTTATGTCCCAGCTTTCTCAACTTGCCTGTCAATGAAAGAACAGATTTCATCCGACAACTAAAGTTATGTTTTAACTGTTTCGCGAGAGGGCACCAAATCCAACAGTGTACTAGCGCGCACAACTGCTATACGCGCAAGGGTCGCCACAAAAGGCTTCTCCACCGTGGTGAGACCTCTCCTGCGCCCTCCGCGACAATCCCTTCCAACGTTCAAGATCCAATACAGTCCACTTCCTCAACCCGTCAAGAAAGCTTACAAAACTTCTTCTTATCTAAGTCGCAAAGTGTCCTTTTGGGTACAGCTCTAGTCCATGTGTACCATAACGGTGCCATGTATCCAGCCAGAGCCTTACTAGATGCTGGTTCGAGCGGCTTTTCGAATCCATAAAGCTGCCATATCAGAAAGTTCGAGCACAAGTTTTCGGCTTAAACCAAACTGTTGCAGCTCAGGCTAAAAAACTTTGTCAGTTTTATTTAGTCTCCCCTAATCGACCACAACTGCATATTAAAACAGCATGCTTTCACACCTGGCAGGTAATTTGCCATCAAGCACGGTTTCTCCTACCACTTTCGCAGGCCTGCCAGAACTCCAATAGGCAGACCATTCCTTCTCAAAAAGCGCACAAATTGACGTGCTGATTGGCGCCGACATTCTTCCGTCGATTCTCTAAGTAGCTTCCGTTCCAACATATGTGGAACGCTCATGGGGCAAGAGACCACTTTCGGTTGGGTTATTACGGGTCCTGTTCCGTCGCACACTCCGACAACGATCTCTTCTTTCTCCGCGAGAATTTCTATAATTGAAGATGATCTTCCAGCAGATGATCCTCTACCAGTACGACCAGTAAGAGGATGCTATGATAGGTGCGAACAGTACTTCGTTCATCCAATGCAAAGGATCGAATTGCATAAAGACGTAGTCTCGCTTCCATTCCGCGACCCAGAGAACACCACTGACGAATTCTACTCTGCTCCATACTGCCCGCGGCCCCATAAAAGAGCCAAAAATTCAGTCCCACTCGATCCAGTCCCACTCCCATCAGTAGCCGTAAGGACGAAAACTACTAATCCGATCCGTTTTTTATGTTCCCAGAGACACCCTGCCAAATCAGAGGTGGGCTCCCAGAAACGCAAAGCCAGCGAGCCAGCCAATGAGCGCAGATGTACTCGAGGTATACAGTCCTACCGCTGCCGAGTATGCCGAGGCCTCCATCCACTCAATAAGGGTAAATTTCTCCTTCAACATTCGGGAAGCTCGTGCAGAAGTGATGATGTTTGTCGCGACTGTCACAGTGACCACCACACGCTTTGTGCGATTGCCAGAAGGAACCGCCTTCTCTCCTGGTTCATCGTCACGAGTCCCCCATTGCATCACCAGTCCAGCAGACACGTTCCTACCCTGAACTCAACTGATCCTCCACTCCGGGAAAAGAAGATGGAGTCCCTTAATATTGCAACTAGTGCGGAATGTTTGTGTTCCTTTCCCCTAGTTCCTTACTCCTTAAAAACTAAGTTAAGTTACATTGATAAGCTTAGCTTAGTCGATAGACAATAATCACTTATCGATAATAAATATATGTTTAGTTGCTCTTGACCTACGACAACGAATGAAAGTGCACGCGTCTTTAACGCGCTAGGAGACCTACCCCAATACTCCTATCCAAAGTTCTTTAAGCGCACCTGCTCCCCCTACAATTCCCCAAGAGCACTACCCCGCAGCAAGTGAACCTGCCCCCAACGTTGGAAAACTACCCTACCACATTTTCAAATACCAAGGGTCTAAGCTCGTCCATTTTCTTCACTAGGCTCAGCGCGTTAATGTAATCAACATATAAACCGTTTCATTGTTTGTTTGTTTAGCCATGCTGCTTGCTATGAAACTACTAGGTCCTAACTCCATTAGAGAGATAAGGGCCTTTAGGAACGCACACTGAATAGATTGGACTATGCTTGCAAAGACAAAAACAACAATTGAGCTATATATAATTAAGTCTATTTTCATGTTGTTACAATTAATCACGTGCTCTCCTGCAGTTGAGACTCTTCCGAACCAGCTGGTGCATCAATGGGAGCATCATTGGTGACAATATTAGAGAAGGAAAGGGTGAAAGAGGACAGAGGATGACTGTTTGTCAAACTTAGAAAGCTCTTCCAAGCTCTGAATGCAATGCACGCCATCACTCGCATTTTGCCTGACATGTACGAGCCCACGACGATTGAAGACTGCGGAGACAACTTTACGTTTTTTCAGCCGGAAAGCTTCGTTAAAAACTGCATAAGTCTCTCTGGTTAGCTGGTAATTTATATAGAAGGGCGCTGAAGAGTCAAAGCCTAGTATCTCCAAAATTTGTTGCTGTTTTGTCTAGCGACGGTAAGCACCTAACTGCTTTATTAGAATGACCTTATCGCTAAGCATCCCAAATTTAATTATAATAGAAGGGTCGGTGATCGAATGTGCTGTTTTCCGTAGTCCAAATACCTCTTTAACCCGTGGCGCAGGTGTGAATTTAAGTGCGAAACAAAGCTCATTAAAAATGTGTTTGAGGTTTTCGCCTTCGACTCCAGTTTGATGACACGCTTGTTGAGTCGCTTCACTTCCCTTGATAGTTCATCAAGTCGCTCCATAAGCACAGCTAAACGACGTGGTTCGGTTCCTCGCATACTGGAAGTTATCAGGCCAGTCTGCTCTTCAAAAAGCTGTTCGAACAGCTGAAGAAGCTGCGGAGCTGAAGCAGCCGAGGTACGACGACCTTTTAAGTCGGTGTTGGTATTTTGGCGTGCCCGTTTAGTTGACGGTCAGGTAGCGGGTGATAGGGTATTTGAATTTGGGGTGGATTCACACATGTAGTTATTGTAGAATTAATTTTTTTACCCGTTACTCGTAGAGTAAAAAGGGTATACTAAAGTCGAGCAAATGTATGTAACAAGCAGAAGGAAGCATCTCCGATGTCATAAAGTATATATATTCTTCATCATCATCAACAGCTGAGTCGATATAGCCTTATCCGTCTGTCCGTCCGTCCGTCTGTATGAACACCTTGCTCTCAGAGACTAGAAGAGCTAGAGCAACCAAATTTTAGATGTAAGCTAGTATTGTCTGCAAGCTGATCAAGTTTGTTTCAAATTTTGTCCACGCCCCCTCCCGCCCCCGCAATAAAAAATGTTGAATATCTCCTACAATTTGTAAGCTGTCAGCTCAGATTTTGCATTGTAGTGCATGTGGCCAATATGTACAATCTCACAAATTTTCATAAAGATCGGATAATAAATGGCAGAGTTAAAAAAAAACGTTGCATACTTATTTGAGCCGCATGCGGTTATTTAACACTAATTTCCTTGAGTAACGGGTATTTGGAAGTCGGGCAGGGCCGACTTTAGCTTACGCTTTCGTTTTATTTTGGTTGAGTTGTTTTTTGTGCGAGTCTGAGAATCTGTGAGTGGATGTAAAGCTCGAGTCTCCCACCCTCTCTCCAAAGCCTAAGATCCATAAGCGTCTCTCTGCTAACTAGGGCTCAAAAGTCAGAACTGCGCTCGAACACACAAACACAAAACGACAACGAAACACAATAATTAATGTGTAGTGGGCAGTAGGGTTTAGTGTGTCCAAATTCTTGGCAATTGGTACATTTCACTAGATTTATCCGTTTGTGCTGCTTTTCTACAGTTACTCTGTGGTGTAATAGGAAAGATAGTTCGTAAATTGGGTGCACTAGATTTTTTATGGTAGCCTTGTCTTCCGGGCTTAGCTACCCTTGAATAGTGGGTGCGACTTTTGCTTCTTATTATTAAGATTATTAAGGACTTCATCTTCAATACCTTTTCGCCCAAGGCGGAAGCGACTTCCGTTGCAGGCTTTTATTGCTTTTTAATTGATAGGTGTAGTAGCTTTTATATTCAGCTCCCAATCATTTTTCGGCAGCGCGATAACTTTCGTTGGTGTTAACTTGGAGCTTTGTTTCGAGTATGTTGCCTTTGCTGATGGATGTCACATTAAAGTTGTTGTTGCCTTTAAGAGAGACATGCTTTGTAACCAGGGCCGCACAGTTAGAATCCCTTATTTAGAGTGGTAGAGGTTTTGGTTTTCCGGCATTTAAACCATTTTCATCACACTCAGCGTCAGAGTGTTTGTCAAGAACCTATATCCAGTGAGAAGATCTTTGTACACAGGTTTTGCATTAGTTTTGTTCAGTTGTCGCTGCTTTGTTTGTTTTGCGGTCTCAGCTTTCGTTTGTTTATTGGTGCATACCGATCCATTGTGTATGTGTTGGTGGAAGTGCGTGCTGAGTTAACATTATTGGAAGATGGTTAGATAAGTGCGCTAGTTTTTGCATACTTGTTTTTGAACTTTATGAAGTTGATTCAGCTGTAGTGATTTTTAGTTTTTTTTGTGTTCCTGTTTTGTGTAGGTGTTGCGATTCATTGTGTATGTGTTGGTGGAAGTGCGTGCTAAGATGACATAATTGAAAGATGCGTAGATAAGTGCGCTAGTTTTTGCATACTTGTTGTTGAGCTTTTTGACGTTGATTGAGCTGTAGCGCTTTTTCATTTTATTTTTCTTTTCCTATTGTGGGGGGTTATAAGCTTCAATAGCCTCCTCAGTGCCTAGGTCGACCTCCGAAGTGTGGGATTTGAGTTATCGCACCCACTAAACATTCCACCCCCATCCCGATTCCCAGCGGTACCACCGTTAGGTATTACTTCGCCTTGAGGAATGCCCAAGGCTCTTCTAGGATTCTCTCCTTGTATGGCTCACCGCTGACCAGTTTCGTTCCGACTCAAGCATGGTGTTAACCAGATTACAAGCGCCCAGTGTCCTCCCCCCCTAACGCTGAGTTCATTACGTTCCTTTGTGTACTGCGGACAGACAAAAAAGGAATGTTCCATGCACACACAGTGGGTACAGAATTTAAAGTCTAAGAAATGTGGGACTCGGAATTCCTTAAGTACCCAAACCACCCCTACTCTCTATTTCCCTCTTGCGGAACTACCGCTAAGTGTTACTACACAAAGGGGAGATGGCACGAAGGCCTACACTAGATTCCTATCTATGGGTTGAACTCGAATTGCGCTGTCGTTCAGCGCGACGCAAGAATTTTAGAATCTCAGCAGCCATTATGCATATAGCATTCCAATTGTTTTGCGAGCTAAGTAGGATGTCCATAGAGTCAGTGACTGTGAATGGCTAGGCATAGCTCTTCCCGCTCGGCCGCGAATCTCGGACAGACAAAGAATACATGTTCTGCGTCTTCTATGTTCCTCGAACAGCGCGTGCAAAATGGATCTGTCTCATGCTTAAACCTATAGAGATAGGATTTAAAGCATTCATGTCCAGTCAGTAACTGTGTTAGATAGAAGTCGGTTTGTACGTGCTCTCTACCCACCCACGGCCTTTTGTCCGCCATCAGTATTTTTGTCCAACTGCCTGGCATTGCATCATTGTTCTCTCCCGGCAACGTTCCTCTGCATCCCTGCTTTCCATAGCTAATAGCTCTAGAGGTATCATTCCAGCTAGTACCAGGGTTGCGTTTTCCGCCCCATCCGAAGTGTCTTAGAGCAAAGTGCGGCTCTCAAAGTAACTGGCTACCAGTTTCACCAGATACGCCGGTTTGCCAAGGCGTGTTGCCTCTGCCCTCATGCATTAGTGCTGCATGTAGAAGCTAACTACATTGGCGAGGAGTAGTTCTTCAGCTGCTGTGGTTCTGGAGTGTTGGCCATCATTTGCGCCAGCGATGCAACTGTTGTGCTGGCCTTTTTGCTCGCACCTAAAAGGTGCTGCTTAAAGCTCAATCTATGGTTGATCGTTACTCCAAGATGTAATGATGGTGGCAGTCTCTACCTTTTTTCTGCTGCTTGCCGCAAAACTGCACCCAGATTCGACGGGCCATTCCAGGTCGTGGGCTTCACGTTACGAAGCGTACGCAAAGCTCACATAAGTGGACCGAAGACATTTTAGGCTGGCCAGGAAACAGATCAGGAGCAGGCAATGAACACTGAAGAGGAATAATAAAGAGAGCTAATTACAAAGAAAACTAAAAAAAAAACAATGAAAAACAAGTAATAATCAAAAAAAGGAAAATATTTAAAAGAATACAAGAGAATATAAAGCGTTCAATACGATTAGTTGGAATTTATAAAAAAAGGGTTCTTTGTAAAAAGAAAATAATATTATGAAAAATGGGAGGAGAAAATAATTAGGGGAAAACATTTAAAGGAATTGAAAAAAAAACAGAAGTGAAGTCAAGGAAAGCCAGAAGAAAAGAAACAAACAAAATTTTCTATATGTAAAAGAAAGGTTGTAAATCGAAATCAAACAAAAAAAAAACACCAAAAATATCATTTAAAATAATAATAAATAAATATTCTCTTTTTAAATTTACCGAATAAATATATGATTAAATCAATTTGTGGTTATATTCACTTTTCACCCCTTTGGGACAGCCGAGGGTTAAACACAGCGAATATTAATTGCCTACAGCAAGTGAGACAAGGCATAAGCGGCTATAGGTATGAGCGAGACAGCAGGCCGCGATAGATCCGTTATGTCTTGAGCTCCGCCTGGCCAATATACTATAAATTGATGACAAAGTCGCTGCCGCGGAGGCGCAGCGGCAGAGTTTAGCCTCAAGGGCAATCAGTGCAAATTAAAGCAGTCACTTAGGAAAATGGATAGCAACAAGGAAGAAGTAAACGGCGTAACGGAGCAGGCAGCTGTGCCAGCCGATCCCAGCCGCCAGGCCAGAGTGAAACTCGGCGAGGCGCGCAGAATGGGAGCAGGGAGCGGAAGCTGAATGCTCTGCGAGCCCGGCCAGGCATCAAAAACAGTGGCCGAAAACGGACGCCGACTCACCCAAAGGAGGCTGATCCGCAAAAGGCGCGATTACGTTCTGAACCTGGAGACATTGTCCATCCGTTCCAGAACGTAAAGCGTGGTCAATGCGGTCAATGGGTGGGTCCACGTGGTCCACCTCGTGCGGATCTCCATCGCAAGCCTCGGTGGACACGGAGGTGGATGGGGAGAGGGCGACGGAGGTCAGGGAGGAGCCACCCGTATCGCCGCTTCTGTTGCGAGAGGAGGAGAGGGAGGCAGAGCGTAAGCGCGGACGAAGCCGGCCCCGCGCGTGGATCCCAATGTGATCATCATCTCCGACGACGAGGGGCAGCATGAGGAGCGGCCCACGACGGTCGGTGTTTCGGTGAACGCTTTGGGAACACCAGGTGGCCTTGGTGTGGACGTGGCAGGAGGCGGTGGAGGTGCTGAAACAAGGGAACCATGAGGGCATCATCATCGAGGAAATGTCGCCCATGCCGCCGCAGCGCAAACCGTCTACTCAGGAGTTGATTCCCACCCCTCCGAAATCGGCATCGGGTGTGGGAGCCACCGAGCAGGGGCCGTGGCAGTGGCCGCAACCGCAGCATCCATCCCCAAACGAGGCCGAGCAGACCGCGGCAGCACGAAGCGGAGCAGCAGCCTCGGTCAACGCCGCTGTTGCAGCCGGAAACGGCCAGGAAGCATCCACAATCCGCGGATCCACAACACGCAGGGTGGAGGCCCCGATTTGTGCGGCAATACACCTGGCCGGCCGAGGGCGTAGCAGCGGAGCAAGGTCAGCAACCGACGTGGAAGGCGTCAGTACCGTGGAGGCCATCCAGATGGGAGCAGGTGGCTAGCGCAGACTGGCCCATGGAGATGCGCCGGACACTGGAGCATATATTGACGCTGGCGACGGGACGGATGGGAACCCGAGTGTTCAGGGAGGTGCAGCAGCAGAAGTTGGAAAGTGAAGAGACACAGAAGGGGGAAGGGAAAAATTGGGCAAAGAAAAACGAAATGGAATACAAATTGAGGGGGGATTCTTAGGTAGCCTGAAAGTTGGGGCAGAGCTGGGGGAGTAGTTCTCGAGCTTGGATTCAAACTGTTGGAATTTTTGGCGCAGATGACGCCAAAGCTAATGAATTGTTCGGAAAATACGTTAAGAAGACAGTTTGAGGGGAAAAAAGTGCGAAGCGAGCGGGGAGAGCGCGTTAAGAGTTTTTTTGTTTATCGAAGTGAGGGAGGAGTGTGCCGACTTTATTTGAAGTCTCACAGTGGGTGTCAAGGGTTAAGATCTAGTATATATTATATATATCTTAAGTAAATTGTTAACGATAGTGTATGTCTAATGCTAAGGGTAAAATTATGATAATTAGCCATTGTTAACTTATACGTAAGAGAAAGAGTGTCGGCCACACAAGGGTTAAGAGTGCGGCGAATTGGGGCTGTGTGAGCTGAGGGGCGAAGTGGAGAGCAGAGCACGGCGTACCGTTGCGGAGCGCACCAGAGCGAAAAAAGTTCCCGTTGGTTGAGAGCGCCGGAAAGAGACAGCAGGAGCGCAAACTTGAGTGGTCGCACGTACACCAACGGAGGCTAGGGCCAGTGACAGTGGAAATTTCCATTGGGATGGCCGCGCATGGCAACAACGGGACTTAGGAAGCTGATGCAAAGAAAACCATGCGCATGGCAACAGCGGGACTTGGGAGACCAAGGCAAAACTGAACCGCAGCCAAGATGGTTCTGGGAAGCCGTGTAAAAAAGAGCCGCGATGCTGGGGACAAAAAGCTTCCTTGAGAGTTAGAGTCAAAGTGCGACTCGTTTTAACCCGAGTGTCAGTCCCCAGTGCGCGGTTCTAAGCGAGTGCGAAACAACCAACGCGAGCGGAAGGAAGCAGATTATCAAAAAGAGAATACCACAAAGATCCAAGGAGCATCACGACAAGTGCAGAGTGAGTGCTTCAACAAAACATTATAAGCGAGCTGTGAAAAAGTAAACGACCAGTGAACCAGACGAATCGTGTTGACAGCGGGACACCGGGCTAGCTCCACCCAGGCCAAGCGCGACCTAGAAAGCTACCGGGAAGAAGCTGTGCGGTTTCCTTAACGAGAGCCGACGAGTTGTGCAACTTTGCCAACGTGTCAGAGCGAATCGTGGTTCCAGCGATGTCCGTAGACACACTAGGTAAGCTCGTCGGAGTAGAATTAAGGCTCAGACGAAGCCAATATATCGTATAAGCCAGTAGGCTAAGTCCTAGTCTTGTCAGCTACCTGAGATTGTCAATTAGGATTTTTAGGTCAAAAAACCGGCAAGAAACGAGATCACCACTGCCTTATTATTTTAATACCAACTCCATCTTTATAAATTTGTTGGAGCGATCCCCGACTGCCCTGAGCGGAAGCCGGCAGACTAAAAGAAGTTCTGCTGCATTTGACTGCCTGTGCTCTTTTACCCAGACCTGGTCCCCAATCTTTGGTTTCCATGGTCGCCGCCTTAAATTATAATGGCGGGCCTGGTCTTGGCTTGCGCGTTCTAAGTTCCTCCGAACTAATTCCCAAATTTCCGCTTATTTTATCCCTTTTTCCTTTGGATCTTGTACAGGCTGCCCAGTTCCCCTCGTGGCTTCGTCGAAAAGAGCTTTCGGTAGCCGCGGCTCTCGTCCCTGAATAATAAATGCCGGGCTATAACCGGTAGATTCAGCGACGCTTGAATTTAAAGCCAGAGTCAACTCTGGCAATGCTTCATCCCATAACCGCTGATCCTGTCACCACCATCGTTTTCACCGTTCTATTGGCTCGTTCAGTCGGATTCTTCTGCGGTGTATCCCTTGCTCGTAAACTGCACCCCATTATCGGTGATTAGAACCTTTGGTACCCCGAACCGGGATACAATCCGTTCCCAAAATGCCTTCTGCAGTTTTGTGGCTGTAGCTTTTTTTAACGGTACTATCTCCGTTCATTTGGAGAACCTGTCAATAAACACCAACAACATGGTGTTTCTTTGCCTTTATCTCGGCAATGGACCCAGAAAATCAGCACAAACTGTGGCCCAAGGTTCCTCTGGCAGTTGGGTAAGCATTTTACCAGCCGCTTGTAACTGGCTAGCCTTGTAGCGCTGACATGTGGCACATTTTATAATGTACACCCTAATATCCCGATGCATACGCGGCCAGTAATATCGAGATGCCACTCTTCCGGGTTTTTCTGCTTCTATTATGCCCTGCTGCGGGTGCGTCGTGGTTTTCCTCGAATACACGCTTCAGCTGATATCTTGGCACACATAATTTCCATGCTACCACATCTTCGTTTCCTGCTCGATGAAGAATATGTCGGAATACATTTGCCCCCTCAATTAAGTAGTCTGGAAACTTTTGTGGATTTGCCGTGATGTTTTGTTTGAGCTGTTGCAGCCACGTATTATTTTCGTTAGAAAGCTCTTGCTGTTTTTTTGCACAGCTAGGTGCCTCCAATTTTTATTTGGAACTGGTTGGCGTGACAATGCGTCCGCCACCACATTTAGCTGTCCGCCCAGATTGGCTCTCGACGCTATTAAGCCACTTTAGAGCCATGTTGTCGGTAACGACAGAAAACGGGTACACTTCTAGATATGGACGCAGTTTCCGAGTTGCCCACACTATCGCCAAACATTTCTTTTCCGTAGCTGAGTAATTTCTCTCAGCACCGTTCAATGTTTTACTGGCGTATGAAATGACTCGTTCGCCTTTCTCGCCGACTTGGGTGAGAATGGCCCCGATTCCATAATCGCTGGCATCTGTTTGTAGAATGAACGGTCGTTCGAAATCTGGACAGGCTAAAACTTGATCCGATATCAATTTTTCTTTTACCTCCTCAAATGCTTTTTGCCTTTCTACTGTCCATTCCCACGTCGTGCCTTTCTTCAGCATTCATTTCTTTCTCATTCATATCCCTAAAATCCATACACAGTCTCCACTTTCCCGTTTTCTTTTTCACCATTACTATTGGAGCTCTATGTGGTAGAGCTGGAGGAACATCGATGATAACATCGATGCATCGATGTTTTCATCAAAGCTAAAAACATCGATGGTTTTTTTTCTACTATCGATGCATCGGTCACACTTCTTCCTTACTAAATTTACCTGGCGTCTTTAAGAATTTTTGTATTACATTTCTTTTAATTTAGTGACTCAAAAAATATTTTGTTCAATTGCGGTGGTATTAGAGTGTGTGCGTGGATTTATTTTTGCAAAGCAAGTATCTAAAAAAATTAAATGTGATGTGTGAAATCATAAGTCGGCCGAAGTGGCCACAGCGCACGCCAATTTATTTAGTTTATATGCTGTATTGTATAATTTTATTGTAACAACCCACTCCCAGTGCAAGCGCTAAATTCCATCAATTCAGTTTAGCTGACTCCGCATTGTGAGCGGTCAGCGACGTCGCTCAAGAGGCCAGCGACTTTGTTGCGAAACATCCGCTGAGAAATAGGATACCTTGCACAAGCTGCTGACAGTGCGATTCTCTGGCCGCGGTGGCAGCGCACATGAGTAAGGGCGGCGGCTCTGTCGACGTTCTTAGGTTTAGTTGTAGGATTTTATATTTTGCAAATTTAGATTTAATTTGAATTTAAACAGAGACGGATCGTCAAAATAAAAAGAAATAAACAAATATCTCTCGCTGTGTGTCCGTGACTAAATTGTGAAACGGGAAACAATTCTAATTTGCATATGCTGGTGACATCGTGGATAAAGAGAGAAGTGTGGATAACTTGGACATTGCGGACGGATCCAAAACGACTAAGCGAAAAAGGGAAGGTTTGATTTTATAAACATATGAATTGTGATATATGTATATTTATTACCCACTAAAAGAAGTCACAAGGAAATATTTATGTATTCCGGCTACATCTACTGCGTCTGAAAGGACATTCAGTAAAGCTGGACATACCCTATCCGATAGACGTTGCGCCTTAAAGCCGAAGATTTTGGAGCGTTTAATGTTCCTGAAAAACAATTTTAATAATTTTTAAACGTGTTAATAATAATAAGAAAAAAATTGATCTAGAGCCCTAGAAGAGACATTAGTGCTATAATTTGTTTAATATATTTACATTAAATATATTTTTTTATATAAATATGTACAATGTACATTCATTATTTATTTCTATTTAATCTCAAGCAAGAAAATGCTTTGGAGAGGTACATTGTCAGATTCTTGAAACTTAAAAAACATCTATGTTTCAGCGATGTTGCAATACATCGATGTTTATCCAGCTCTACTATGTGGGCTATTTGCTGACTTTATACATCCTTTTTCCAGCAATTCGTCTATCTGCGCTTTTTTTCTGCTCGCTTTTTCTGATTTTTCGGGAAATATCTTTGTTTTACCTGTCTATCGTCTATTACTAATATCCGGTGCTCAGCCACAGTGGATGTTCCTGTCATCCCCTCAAAGAACGCTAATTCATTTTTAAAAAATTTTTAGATTTTTTTGTTTTCTCTATCGGAATTTCCCCTGTTGTTTCCTTCTGCGTTTATTTCTGCTACTGCAACTGTTAGCTTTTCCACTTACCAGCCGATTCTCTCCCACGCTGTGGAATTTTTATAGACCCATTCCCATTTTATAAGCCCATTCCTACCAGGAAATCCCATCCTAGTACCAACGCATCTATAATTCCTGGCATTATTAGTAAGGATGTTTTCTTCCTGCCACTTCCAAAAGATATCTCGACCTCATGCGACTCTGAAATGTCGCTTTTTCTGTCGTCTGCTAATTTCACTTGTTTCCTTGTTTTAAAATTTTTCCTGCCTTTCTCAATGCTTGAGCTAACGACTGGCTGATGAAGCATGTCGTAGCTCCCGTGACTACTGTAGCCTTGACTTCGTGCTCTCCTATACGCACTGTTGCTGTCAACTGCTCCCCTTGTCCTGAAATCAACCGATTAACCCTGAGGGGCTGGTTGAGTCGGCGCCCGCTCGTCCGTCGCTTGCGTGGAGGCGTCAGTCGTTTCTCGAGGCTCCACAGCAGTTAAAACTACGGACTCCTATTTTCCCACACTGCCAGCAAAACAATAACTTCTGGTTTCTGCACTCTCCTGCGCAATGACCTGACTGCCCACAACGTCGGCAGGCCTGTGTTGGGTTTGGCAGAAAAGTGTTCGCACTGTTTACACATCTCGGTGCCGGTTGTGGTTCTGCCTGGCCCCCTTCCATACAACGCCAGCATGCTTCCACTCTCCCAGGCGTGAGGTTTGTACCCGTGCTACTATTGTGCCTTCCCTGCTTATTGTCCTCCCAAAACATTTTATTGTCGTTCTCTAATGTCTCAAAATCATCCGCCAGTTCCATCAATGCGTCTAATGTGGGCAAACATTCTGAGTGCTGGTGTAATATTATCGTGGATAATTATACCCTGTTCCCATTGAAAACGGGAAAAGGGGGATCATAAAGTTGTGCGAATGTATGTAATAGGGAGAAGGAAACATTTCCGACCCCATAAAGTATATAAATTCTTGATCAGCATAAACAGCTGAGTCGATATAGCCATGTCCGTCCGTCCGTCCGTCCGTCCGTCCGTCCGTCTGTCTGTCTGTCTGTCTGTCTGTCTGTATGAACGCTTCGATCTCAGAGACTATAAGAGATAGAGCCACAAATTTTTGCATCAATGTAGCCCAATGGAAATTTCCACTGTCACTGGCCCCAGCCTCCGTTGGTGTACGTGCGACCACCACACAAGTTTGCGCTCCTGCTGTCTCTTTCCGGCGCTCCCAACCAACGGGAACTCTTTCTGGTGCGCTCCGCAACGGTACGCCGTGCTCCGCACAATTTACTTAAGATATTTATATACTAAGTCTTAACCCTTGACACCAACTGTGAGACATCGAATAAAGGCCTCACAATATGATTAGACATCGGATTTTAGGTAAAAACATATATTTAATGGGTGGTCACACAAAATATCTGATTGGACACCAATTTGTTTTATGGTAAGAGATTATTTTTAATCCTCATTCATTTTGCATATTTGACATATTTGCATATCTTCGACCTAAACACATACATATATGAAAATTTTCCGACCTATTTTGGAATATGTCATATGTTTTTTCATATTCTGAGAGTTTATATATATAGTTTATATTCATCTAAGAATGCCTTTTATGCAAGGTAAAAAACGAAAGTACCACTCACAAAATGCATCATACACTGGCAAGTACGGAAAATGCATCGTACAGAACCGTCCAAA
Source organism: Lordiphosa fenestrarum (assembly GCA_035044985.1). Classification (NCBI taxonomy): domain Eukaryota; kingdom Metazoa; phylum Arthropoda; class Insecta; order Diptera; family Drosophilidae; genus Lordiphosa; species Lordiphosa fenestrarum. The sequence goes on along the minus strand of JAWNNO010006317.1, from coordinate 17,406 downwards.
AAAAGATTCAATTTTTTGCAGCACGTAAGCGCGGAAAAATTTTTTTTTTAAGTTGAGTCGAAGTGTAACATAATTTTATGTATTGAATCTGTATTGGGCATGGAGCAGTCTGAGAAATCGGCGGATATACAGACGGCGAAAATAAGAGTGAAGAATCGTAATTCTAACCATTTTACAGTGTTTGACGAATCATTAAGCGACCAAACAAAAAACAAGAAAGAAAGTCGGTCAAGCCCGACTATAGCACACCTGTACCAACGAAATTATAGCAGCTGAAAGCAGCGCTGCCACAGCGCTGCAGCAGCGAACAGTCATTTCATCATAACTCGACAATCGGTCATCCGATCTTTACTATTCCTTTGACGGATAAAAGTTATCGTTTTGTTATTACTAAATATGTCTAGAAGGAACGAACCATATATCTTTAAAACTGTGGGAGTATGTCGTTTTTTCTAAATTGCGGGGGCGGGAGGGGGCTTGGCCAAAATTGAAAATAAACTGATCTGCCTGCAGTCATAAGATATATGTCAAACAACTATCTCTTACCATCTCTGAGATCTGTATGTTCATACGGACAGACAGGCGGACAGACGAACATGACGGACATGACTCGGCTGTTGATGCTGATCAGGAATATATATACTTTATAGGGTCAGAGATGCTTCCTTCTGGTTTTTACATACTTTTGCACAATCTTATGATACTCTATGTACCTGCGGTACAGAGTATAAACAATGTGAATAAGAATATGTCAAACTTTACTGTTGATCGAGTGCTAAGTCATTCCAGATCTATTGTATGGGCAACTATTTTTAGCTAAGGGTTATAAATGATAACTTTAAAGTTAAGTAACTGTTATTTAATTACCTGCAGTCTGACAAAACAAAATATTTACAACAAAAATTTTTATTAAATACAAATTTATGTGAGGACGAGGATGTTCACTAAGTTGGAGACATTAATTTATCGATGCTAAGAATTCAATATTTTTTATTTTATCTTATGGCCCGAGGATTTCTCAATGTCCGCCTAGTCTAACTGACCGACAGGAGCCGAATTTGAGTCTTATGATGTGTTTGGCTTAACCGTAGAATCAAACTTTACCGCAACTTTCCAATCTGAAACAAGCGTTCATACAGACAGACTGGCGGTCAGACAGAGAGACATGGCTATGACGACTCGGTTGTTGATGCAGATCAAGAATTTACATACTTTTTACATTTATTATAGGGTCGGAATGGAATATTTAAAAGATGTGAAACGCCGATTCACACTGGTCTCATCCAACATCCATTGGCTGCCATCAGCTGTATGTCAACTCAGAGTGAAAAGGTAACCAATTTGTAAGAAATTATGAATAAAATGGCAATGGTTTTATCTGTGGCGCAACAACACCAATTGTTATAAAAACTCATCGTGGGGTTGGATTCAAATGAGCTAATTTAAGAACTCGACGACGAAGAAATGTTTGCATAGCTTTTTAGTTTCAATTCACAAAAGCCAAGGGGCATTTATATGGTTGTAAGTGCTATTAAAATCGGATGTACCAGAAAACAACGAGTTATTTTTAAAGGAAAGTTTCAGGATGTAGAAGTCGACCTTCAGCTTCTTGGTGAATCGGCTTAATACTTTAAGGAATTAAGGAATTTTCGTAATGCAATTCCACTGGAAAAACAGATTGCTATTGATCTATATACCCTGGGTTCTCCTCTGAGTATCGATCAGTAGCTAGACTGTTCGGAGTTCCAATTGGAATGTTGGAAATTCCCAATAATTATTTATTGAAATAAGACCCCCAGCAGCTGAGTCAAATAACCATCTCAATAAACGCTGGTACTACACGATATTAATTGCCCTTTTGATTTCAGGTAAGACATTTAAAGCCCTATATGTATTAGTTAAGTTGACTAAGAGCGTATCTGCCTTGACGAAAAAACAATTTTTTTCTAGTTCTTTGAGGCGCATAGCTCAAAAAATTAAAATTATTTTATAGAGAATTTAACGAAAATCCAAATTCAGATATCTTAAGGTTTAATGGTACCGATGAGGCTTGTGAAATCGGCCCTCGTTTAAGAAAATTTCTTATTAATAGAAGTCTTCCGTGCAGTGCTGTTTTATGGTTAAGAGCTTAAGCTAGACCAATTTATCGCGGGTTATTAAAAACAACTGAAATAAAATTGTATTAGGGTTTAATTTATAATAAGTAAAGTTTTATTGTTTAATAAAATTAACATAGATAAAATTCATTATGGTTTCGCAAACTTCGTCAGGTCGTCAATCCAACGTTCTCAAAATAGTTGCACGTTGAAAAAACAATTCTTCCCTCGTTATTTTGTTCTTAAATTGAAGATTTGTTAACTTCTGCAAAGAAAAGTGCATGTGGGCAAGGCAAACATCTTCATGTATACTGGCGACATCTTTTTAAATACTAAACCAGCTCATCCCTAAAAGATACCGGTAGGCACCCAAAAATTACAAAATGCAGTTAGCTTGGTCTTGAACGGAATAACGAAGCGAGTTTTAAAGACGAAACGGCGCCACCGCTGGTATAAATCCATGTTCCATAAAGTGTCATTTTTGGTTCGTTTTCCAAGAAGTGCATCAGTCATAAAGTTGGATAGCCGCTTGTTAGCAACAAAGCAAGGAAGTGTACTGTTGAACAGTGTTTTTCCCAAATCCATGGCAGATCCCAGATTAAATGACGCCCTTCTACATATTGCATGGAAGCACTAATCAAAAAGTTGGTGCCCTCCGATTGTGTTGCTAGCTTTACAATTTGTGAAATATTTGAATATTTTTTTCGACATTTTGGTAAAAGGTCTCTGCCTACATTGATAATTCAAAAATAAATTTCTGGGAATTTGGAAACTTTGAAGCCTCATCGGCACCATTAAGCCTTAAGATATCTGATTTCGGATTTTCGATAAATGCTCCATAAAATATTCTTTATTAATCTTAGTCTTTATAATTAATCTAAAACTTTTAAAAGTACGCCCTAATGTACATATTTTCACATATTATCACATAACAAAAAATAAGTAACATATTTTCCATAGGAAAAAAATGTGTCCATTCGCCCCGAGTGATTTCAATGCTGTTAAACGAAATACTAAATTTTATGTTTTTGAAGTCACAACAAAGCAACCCAAATGTAAGCTGTCACAAATAAAATAACTCAGGTTGAACATTTGTGTAAATTGAAGTCGTTCTCCCTCTCGACAAATGCACGAACTGTTTCATTGCAGTGGTGTCTCATCATTTTACTTCTCACTTACAGCACACAAAACAAAACAACTGTCAAATAGTCAACTTGCAATTTATATGTTCACGAAACCGTAAAATATGTACAGTATGTCAGAAAGTATTTTTACACATGAAAAAAAACTCACATTTAATCTTATTTTGCACAAAATGGAGCTTTCTCTAAATGGTAAAATTGTGTTAGTATTTTATTTTGATTCTTTATGGTTTTTTGAACTAGATGCAAAAAAAAGAAGCCAAATCCATAATGTATTAACATTTTCAGAAATGTAAAACAATTAACATCTCAATTTTTAAGTATCAAGAAAGTGTTTTTACAATGTGAATTAACTCATATACTGAGTGCAAAGAGGCTCAAATAATAAAAAAATAAATATTGATTCTCGACAAGTTTTTAACGCTGAACTCAAATCTGCTTTGAGAAATTATATATCTCAGATGGATTAGCAGAAAATGCTAAATTATAATGTTTAAAATGGCTAATATTACCCCTTTTGATACCTACGTATACTCGTAGAAATCGGATTTTTTTGAAAATTACCTTTTCTATATACTATAGTATCATACCTAAAGAATAAAACGAATCATGGAAATTTGTTTCATCGACCACAAGGTGATTTTCGCTTTTAAAATAGATTAACTGAAAAGTAAAGTGTATGTAAAAACCCAAAGAGAAGGGACACGCCCCAAAAAATTGAACAAAATTAATTTAAAAAACCTTAAATGTTTTCGTTTATTAGGGGTTCCCATTGAAAATCAATACGATCTAGCAAAATCTTCTCATCCACTCAAACAATTGCATACAAATCAGCCATATTTTGCGGGTCGATCATGAACTTATAACCTATGAAATGGTTAAAGTGTTAATTATATCGTACAGATATGGGCAAGTTCTACACTACCTAAAAAAAATATTTTTAATTAAGCTGATTTCTAAGATATTCGAATATCCCCAAATGAGTAAAAGTGACCACGTTTCGGTTCAGTTCTCTGACGAGATTTAGTGGGAATCGCTTCGCTCTACCCAAAGATTTTTTGGGAATTTGAATCGTTGCCCTAAGATAATTTTTATACATTTTGCTCGACCCTCTAAATATTTAGCGATGCCGCCGAACTCATCATATACCTGTATCTGTATTTTTTTCTTTAGTAGACTATATTTTTTTTAAATTATTTGTGGTAGTTCCTTACCTTAATTCAATCTTTTACAGAAGTTTTTTCTCATATATTACGGTAAATAGGGTAGGTAAGATGCATGGTACATATTCTTTTCTAGCAGACATTCTCTCTTTTCGAATGGCATTCCTGTAGTAACTTATAGACCTGGAATCCGACATGATAATTTTTGGACATTCTTCTAAGGATTTTAAAGATATTCAAATGGATTATAGGAATTCAATGTCAAAAGTTTTCGAAAAGTCACATTACTACAAAAAATCATAGTATTTCATATTGTGCCTTTGTGAACCACTGAGCCGAACCGAAAACGCAGTACAGTTAGCTCCAAAAACCAAGTAATGAATAGAACCTGCGGTTTACAAACTGTCTGAACCACTGAACCGAACCAGTACTTATTTTCGAGTGGTTTGCATCCCTGGTTTATACACATTGTAAAAAAATACTTTCTTGACACTTAAAAATAGAGATATTAATTATGTTTAGTCAGATTATACTTATTGGTTTTTATTAGAAATTAAGAGAAAATGTTGAATTGTATACATACTTAGATAACGCACTGAAGCCAGCCAATCATTATCTCATTAAATTACTCTTTGGTTATCTTTGCTCTGCTCTCTTGCATTGTGTGCATGTTTGCGTGCTCGCTAGGCAAAGATCAAAGCATTTAATTGTAATAAAATCAGTTGCCGAAATTACTTTGCGAATGACACCCGCGTTTGGTCTGCAATCGAGTTGAATTTTTCCCTAAAGGAAGTTCAGGAGTTAGCTTGGAGTTTGCTAATCAAACTGTTTTATATATCTTAAAATGTCAATACTAATTATATGGATTTGGGTACTTTTTTTTGAACTAGTTCTAAGAACCATAAAGAATCAAATTAAAATACTAACACAGTTTTACCATTTAGAGAAAGTTCCTTTTTGTGCAAAATAAAATTAAAAATGTGATTTTGTGACAGAAAAAAAAGCACATTTCGAAATATGTGATTGTAGTGGAAATAACCTATAAGTCGAAATAATTTCACTCTCTGGATTTAATTCAATGATTAAAATAATTTAGATTTAAATCATATCAATGAAATCAAAATACAATTCAATGATATTGCTCTAAAAGAATTATAAATTACCATAGAGCAATCATCAATGATTTTAAAAAGATATAAGTCTTTGAGTGTAGTGTAGTATTTATACATTGAGTACATCAGATCAAGTGCTCACTGTACACATATATACCATTAAATACAAAGTGTCCAAATGCAACACTTTGGTTCGCTTACACTTAACATACAGTTGACGCAGATGGCGTTTATTATACTCTGTACCGTAGCTACAAAGAAAAAACGTCATATCTCCTACAGTTTTAAAGATAGATAGTTCGTTTTTTCTTGACATACTTAGTAGTCAGTATATCTTATCGATCCGTCAAAGGAATGGCTAAGATCGGATGAACGGTTGTCGTTATGATCAAAAGACTGTTCGCTGCTGCTTTTAGCTGCGACTGCAGCATCAAAATGTATACTGAGCGTATAATTTCGTTGGTACAGAGTATGTTATAGTCGGGCATGACCGACTTTCTTTCTTGTTTTTAATTAGTTTAAGTCAATTGAAATTTGTTGAAGTAATTTTCTAAAGTCTAGTGTAAGTTTAGTTTAGGGCGGAGCGGGAGCGCAATAAAGCTCCTTTTCGTTTGTCGTCGCTCTTTGCGAATTATCCCCGTTTCGCCATCCTAGCTTTAGGTAGGCTTAGAGAAATTGTTTGAAACTAAAAATTAGTTGTAAGCTATCGAAACACAGCGCACATCTACTTATTTTCTCCTTGTCTTAAAACTATTAAATCATTTAAACGCGTCTCACAATTAGTTCTTTCTATAAAAACTCTTATAGAATTTCGCGCCCGAGCAGGGACAAGTTTAAATTGGTTTAATAAACAAACACAAGTGAATAGTGGTAAAACACAAGGAGTGACAGTGGCACTTATAAAAATACAAGCGAACCAAGTTACCGCGTCGGCCGTGTAATGCTAAACAACAACCAAAAACCCTGAAATTGCTTGAACTGCAAGAGGAAAGTGGCTGCTGGACTTAAGAGCCCAAACTACATCCCAGAGATATTTTGCTAAAAATTGAAAGGTCAAGGAGAATACATAATTTTTTCCCTTAAGTTGTTGCTGACGTTTAAGCTCGACCCTTTCAATTCTTGGCACTTAAGTTCAAATAATAGAGCTTGGCTAAACTAGCAAGTTGCATGATATTTATTTATTTATTAAAATCATAACTTTTGATGCAAAACCGCTTGTTCTGTCGCCCCTTCACACCACTCGCACACCCAAACAAACACTTGAACCATACTTTCTGCACAGCCACAAGCGCACACACATACATACATAAGTGTTGGCAACTGCAATCGGTGTCTCTTTTAGTTTTCGTTTTCGCCAACGGCATTGTTGTTGTTGCTAATGCTTAGAAATTGGCGCGCGCCTGTGCAGCTGTAGATCAAGTGACGCGCGCTCCCCTGCAATTGGTCAGGCATATTTTTTTTTTGGAATTTTTTGCCACCAATTCTTTTTGCTTTTTATTGTTTCGATTATTGGTTCAGCTGGAATAATAAGTACCCTGCACCATAATTTCTCTGAGCATATTAGTTTCCAAGTAAGGAATAATATTTTCGTTTAAAATGTCGTTCGATCCAGAAGATCAGAGGAAATCCAAGGCAACTCTTGAGGAGTTAAAATTTAAAATCAAAGGTCCAACTAGAAATATTCTTAGGATCAAAAAACAATTGGAAGCAGGAAGCTTGGCCCTCAACTTAGTGAAATTGGAGTGCAGATTAGAAGCCCTAAATAAATATATCGACAAAGCAAGTCAATAACAGGCAAAAATAGACGAGCTGATGATGATGGAGATGAGGATGGTGCAGAATTAGAAGAATTACAGGGTGCGCCATATAAAGTGTCGGTATGGCAACACTGAATAACTTTGCCATTTACCAACCGATTGCTTTTGTTAGACATGTTTTGGAAACATTAATCTATTACAATTTTGACCATGGAACGCTTCACACCAAAACAACGTGCCGAAATAGTGACGCTGTTCATCGAAAATAATCGTTCAATTGTGCTAACTCAACTCAACAAATTTTGATGACCGATGAGGCCCATTTCACGCTTTCTGGTGGTGTTAATAAGCAAAATTGTCGCATATGGGGCACGGAAAATCCACACCGCATCCATGAAATACCTTTACACAACCAAAAAGTTACTGTTTGGGCCTGCGTTTGCGCCAAAACCAAAATGGCGCAAAAAGGGCACATTTTGTTGTGGCCAATAAAGGCGGCCACTTGATTAATGTTGTTTTCAAAAAGTAGTCGAAATAAATTGTACAGGACCAAATTAAAGGAACAACATCAACATATAGCAATCGGTTGTTTGTTTTTATATTTATTCAGTGTTGCCATACCGACACTTTATATGGCGCACCCTGTATGTATTTTGACAAAGGCCGGTCTTCTATCTCTAATTGCTGCTCTCAAGGCAAATGATAATAACACAACAGTAGTACCTCTAACAAGTGCCGTACAAACGCGTTCTCGTCTTGGAAGTCTATCGTTGCCGAAGTTTTGTGGAAAATATTCGGAATATAAAAATTTTAATACCCTTTTTGAGACTTTGGTTCATAACGATAGTTCCATTCCATCTACAGAGAAATTCAACTATTTGATTTCTTGCATCTCTGGTGAAGCTCTTGGAACTGTAAGAGCATTTCAATTTGAATAAAGTATATGACAACGACTGCCTTATATTTAAAGATCATATTTCAGCGTTGTTCGGTCTGCCTAAAATTTCATCACCCTCAGCATCGGCTTTACGAAGCCTTATTGATACAGTTTCGGCTGTGTATGGGTCATTGCTGTCAATTGGAGATGATAAAAAGATCGCATATGCTATGCTTATTCGTTTAGGTATGAAAATAGTAGATCCAGTGATCAAACGAAAATGGGAAGATCAACTCGATTTTGATAGGCTTCCGCTATGGACAGATTGCGAAAAGGTTTAAAATCGGAGATACCAGCATATGTCAGCGGAAGAGTCTACCAAATCAATATCTGAAGCAAAGCTAGGTCAAAGTAAGCACAATCGTACCTCATTTTCGTGTTCGGCGGCTCAAGCTCATCAAGAAGTTAAAAATGTGTGTACTGTAATTCAGAAGGACATTCAATTGCGAATTGCTCTTCATTTTCCTCTGTATCAGTCGCACAAAGGTTTGAGTACGCAAAGTCAGCTCACTTAGGTATAAACTATCTACAAAGGGGTCATACTGTTGCAAAGTGCAAATCAGCAAAGTGTCGAGTTTGTAGCCGTTCACATCATACACTCATCCACAGATATACTGCTGTTAGCAATAGTTTAGCGTTACCACCACCACCAAATGATCAAACTTCCAATTCAGATCATTCTTTCACATCACATGCAATGCATGCGACGGCATTAGAGAAGGTGATTTGGCTACCTCAATCGTTAGTGTTCGAACTAAAAGCGGCAAACTGATATTAGCCAGAGCGCTGCTCGACTCTGGTTCCCAAACAAACTTTGTTACAGAAGAGCTTGCACAACGATTGCAGATACGTTGGGAAGATTCATGTATCAGCTTCCTAGGAATTGGCGAAGCTAATTCTCAAGTCAAGAAAAAGATACATACTGTGGTGAAGTCGCGAGTCAATTGCAGTGAGTTTTTAGCCGATTTTTGGATATTAAAATCGATTTCGAGCTATGAGCCTGACCATACCGTGAACTTAAGCGGCTGGAATATTCCTGAAAACCTACAGTTGGCGGATCCCTACTTTTATAAGCCACAAAAGATAAACATGTTAATAGGAGCAGAGACATTTTTTGAATTGCTATCTATCGGTCAGATTAAACAAGGTCCAGATTGTCCAATCTTGCAAAAAACCCTTCTTGGCTGGATTGTGTCTGGACGATATAAGTTGAACTCGTCGAGCGGCCAAGAGAAAGTGGTTAACCTAAGTTGTCAGGAGGAGTCGATAGCTTCGATAGAAAGCACCTTACAAAAATTTTGGTCACTGGAAAGCCTCCTGCTTCTCCAACCAAGGTTGTGTCTCCAGAACAAGAGATATGTTTTTTTTTTATGCTTGGTTGGTAATTATTGGATCTTCTCTTAAAGAGACTAAGAATAATTTTTCAAATCTTAATCTAGAAGGTTAGGTTAGGTTGCGATGGCTAAGAGCGACAAGTCGCCCTCCCACTTAGGCCTCTTTGGGCCTCTTGCGATGCCATTTTTGTTCCCTGTTAACCCATTTTGTTAATAAGGGGGGTTCTCGTTACTGAACTATTGTGTGGACAGAATGAATTTTAGTAGTTAGTTAGTAGTTGGCCACGTAAGCCTCGCTACCGCACAGGAAGAAAAGTTTTTCCACCTATTCGCAGCGAGACGACATGTTTCAGCTTTTGTGTGGAGCTTAAAAGTTGCCATAGGCATCCCTATCGTGCTCTTCTCTGAAAGGAGCTCGATGGTGGTGGCTATTCTGGCCAGTTTGTCCAGGCACCCATATAAGGTATACTGAATTCTCGTGCGATCTCATTTAGAGATAAGCGGCATTCAGTAAGCGTTTTGGTATTGTTGGTATATGAGTCAAGGGCTTTAAGGGCGGCTTGACTATGTGAGTATATGAAAACGTTTCCTTCTCTGATTGGTAGTGTGCTAAGGTGGGTGGCTGCTTCCTGGATGGCCACCACCTCCGCTTGGTACACGCTACAGTGATCAGGAAGGCGGAACGATAAGTTCAAGTTTAGGTTGGTGGAGAACACTCCTCTTCCTACTTTTTCGTCAAGTTTAGAGCCATCAGTGTAGATGTTGATGGCATTGGCTCTGCTGTGGGGTAGGTTTTCCCACTCGTGTCGGCTTGGGATACAGACGTTGTATGATTTGACGAACGTCGTTTGTGGTATACAGTAGTCAGTGTTTAACGGTATACTTGTTTGGTCATTGAGTATTGTTGAGTGTCCCGACTTACTCCTGTTCCAGGCATCGGATTCTCTTAGTCTAAAGGCTGACTCCTAGCCTGTTGTTATAGCCAGTTGCTTTGAAATAAGGTCTAGTGGAAGGAGGTGGAAAATAGTATTTAGCGCTACCGTGGGTGTTGTTCGGAGAGCGCCGCTAATACAGATTTCCGCACTTCTCTGTACCTTATGCAGATTGTTGAGGCCTGATTGTTTCTCAAGCGCTGGCCACCAAACTAGTGCTCCGTAGAGTGGTATGGGCGGACCACGGCTGTGTAAAGGCAGTGTACTATGGAAGGGGAAAAGCCCCATTTGCGGCCTATGGCCTTTTTCAACGCGAAAAGAGCAATGGTTGCCTTTTTTATATGCTCGTCTATGTTGTTATTCCAGAGTAGTTTCCTATCAAGGATGACTCCGAAGTATTTGGCATTGTCTCCAAATTTAAGGCTTACTCCATTGATTTTTGGGGGGATAAGATCAGGAATTTTGTACCTTCTGTTAAGAAGCACTAGTTCCGTCTTCGGTGGGTTTACGCCCAAGCCGCAAGATATTGTCCACTGACCAAGTGTAGTCAGTGCGTTCTGCATGAGGTCACACAGCGTCTGTGGAAATAGTCCACATTTAAAAATGGCAATATCATCCGCGTAAGCCACCACTACGTGTCCCTCCGCCTCCATCAGCAGCAGCAGTTAACTGCTACAACCCATAGTAGCGGAGAGAGAACGCTTCCTTGCGGAGTGCCTCTGTTAACATATCTGCGAGCAGATGCACCGCCTAGCTCGGAATACACCGACCTGCTGGTTAGCAATTGGTCGATGAATCTTACCAAAGGCACATCCACTCCCACATATTGTAAGGCTGAGGTGATGGCTTTAGGTTGGACGTTATTAAAGGCACCCTCAATGTCGAGAAATGCTACTAAAGAATAATCTTTTACTTCAAGAGATCTTTCAATCTTTGGGATCAGAGAGTGCAGGGCGGTTTCGGTGGACCTACCCATGCTGTAAGCATGTTGTGTGCGTGCTAGATGAGAGGGACTTATAATTTGCCTCAGATGTGCGTCTATAAGTCTCTCAAGAGTTTTGAGTAGAAATTAGGATAGGCTGATTGGCCTATAATCATTAGGTTTCACATGTGAAGCTTTGCCAGCTTTCGGTATGAATTCCACTTTAGTTTCTCTCCATCTGGTGGGGATATAGTTGATTTTGAGACAGCTTTCTTAGATTGTGTAAAGCCAAGCCATTGTGTACCCAATGTTGTGTTGTAGTTGGGCTGGAAATATGATATCTGGGCCACGGGATTTAAACAGTTCGAAAGAATCGATAGCCCACTTAATTCTGGCCGCAGTGACAATGGTGTTCACATGATTTGTAGAAAGGTCGGTTGGCCTAAATTGAGTTATTGGGTTGAGGGAGCACTCTGGAAAGTGAGTGCTTAGCAGAAGATCTAAATATTCTTCGCTTGAGTCGGTCCAGGTTCCGTTTGTTTCTTGTAGAAGTAAGTTCTATATTACTACAATAGTTGGCCCAGGAGGAGCGTTTAGCCTTCCTGATAGCTTTCTTGTAGGTGTTTAGCCTTTGTTTATATAACTCCCAAGCGGTAGTTTGATCGTTATATTTGGCTACGTTGAATGCATGTCTGCACTCTTTTCGGAGCTTGTCAAGCTCTGCAGACCACCAAGGTGGTTTAAAAGTAGATTTTGTTTTTTGGTGAGCGTATCGACAAGATCATCTATCTGTTTCTCCGTCCTAGGTGTATATGGTGGGGACGGTTCAAGTTTTTGTGAGAGAAGTTTGTTGTGTACTTCCCAGTTTGTCTTTTTCGGGCTCTGTATCTTTTTAGGTGGTGGACACTTGTATGTTAAAAAGACCTCTATGTATCTGTGGTCAGAGAAGGAGTGCTCTGGCAGCACCTTCCATGAAACCAATTGATCACAGAGGTCTTCGGAGATTAGTGTAATATCCAAGACCTCCTTTCGATTTTTTATAATAAAGGTAGGGTCGTTTCCTTTATTTGCAATATGCAGATTTGTCTGTAAAAAGTAATTGTACAGTGACTCACCGCGCTCGTTGATATCTGTGCTGCCCCATAGTGTGTGGTGTGAGTTGGCATCGCCCCCTAAGATGAGGCTTGTGTTTGTTTGTGTGCTGTTTCCGGATAGGTCCCGGAATAAAGTAGGTGGTGGAGGGCTCTCGGTGTCATGAGCCATATAAAAAGAGGCCAGCCTGATGGTCGAACTCCCCAGTTCCAGGCTAACCGTGGTGATGTCTCCATCACTGAACTGAGGAAGTGGAAGTGTGTTAAGATGTTTTTTGATTAAACTACATGATCTGATTTTCCCTTACCCTTGGTGTGGAAAAGGGTATATTTTGGTGTCCTCAAGCCATTGATTCTGTCACCAGAAATCCATGGCTCCTGGACAAACACAATATCTACTTCGCTCAGGATGAAGTAGATATTGTGTCTTGTCCAGGAGCCATGGATTTCTGGTGACAGAATCAATGGCTTGAGGACACCAAAATATACCCTTTTCCACACCAAGGGTAAGGGAAAATCAGATCATGTAGTTTAATCAAAAAACATCTTAACACACTTCCACTTCCTCAGTTCAGTGATGGAGACATCACCACGGTTAGCCTGGAACTGGGGAGTTCGACCATCAGGCTGGCCTCTTTTTATATGGCTCATGACACCGAGAGCCCTCCACCACCTACTTTATTCCGGGACCTATCCGGAAACAGCACACAAACAAACACAAGCCTCATCTTAGGGGGCGATGCCAACTCACACCACACACTATGGGGCAGCACAGATATCAACGAGCGCGGTGAGTCACTGTACAATTACTTTTTACAGACAAATCTGCATATTGCAAATAAAGGAAACGACCCTACCTTTATTATAAAAAATCGAAAGGAGGTCTTGGATATTACACTAATCTCCGAAGACCTCTGTGATCAATTGGTTTCATGGAAGGTGCTGCCAGAGCACTCCTTCTCTGACCACAGATACATAGAGGTCTTTTTAACATACAAGTGTCCACCACCTAAAAAGATACAGAGCCCGAAAAAGACAAACTGGGAAGTACACAACAAACTTCTCTCACAAAAACTTGAACCGTCCCCACCATATACACCTAGGACGGAGAAACAGATAGATGATCTTGTCGATACGCTCACCAAAAAACAAAATCTACTTTTAAACCACCTTGGTGGTCTGCAGAGCTTGACAAGCTCCGAAAAGAGTGCAGACATGCATTCAACGTAGCCAAATATAACGATCAAACTACCGCTTGGGAGTTATATAAACAAAGGCTAAACACCTACAAGAAAGCTATCAGGAAGGCTAAACGCTCCTCCTGGGCCAACTATTGTAGTAATATAGAACTTACTTCTACAAGAAACAAACGGAACCTGGACCGACTCAAGCGAAGAATATTTAGATCTTCTGCTAAGCACTCACTTTCCAGAGTGCTCCCTCAACCCAATAACTCAATTTAGGCCAACCGACCTTTCTACAAATCATGTGAACACCATTGTCACTGCGGCCAGAATTAAGTGGGCTATCGATTCTTTCGAACCGTTTAAATCCCGTGGCCCAGATATCATATTTCCAGCCCAACTACAACACAACATTGGGTACACAATGGCTTGGCTTTACACAATCTAAGAAAGCTGTCTCAAAATCAACTATATCCCCACCAGATGGAGAGAAACTAAAGTGGAATTCATACCGAAAGCTGGCAAAGCTTCACATGTGAAACCTAATGATTATAGGCCAATCAGCCTATCCTAATTTCTACTCAAAACTCTTGAGAGACTTATAGACGCACATCTGAGGCAAATTATAAGTCCCTCTCATCTAGCACGCACACAACATGCTTACAGCATGGGTAGGTCCACCGAAACCGCCCTGCACTCTCTGATCTCAAAGATTGAAAGATCTCTTGAAGTAAAAGATTATTCTTTAGTAGCATTTCTCGACATTGAGGGTGCCTTTAATAACGTCCAACCTAAAGCCATCACCTCAGCCTTACAATATGTGGGAGTGGATGTGCCTTTGGTAAGATTCATCGACCAATTGCTAACCAGCAGGTCGGTGTATTCCGAGCTAGGCGCTGCATCTGCTCGCAGATATGTTAACAGAGGCACTCCGCAAGGAAGCGTTCTCTCTCCGCTACTATGGGTTGTAGCAGTTAACTGCTGCTGCTGATGGAGGCGGAGGGACACGTAGTGGTGGCTTACGCGGATGATATTGCCATTTTTAAATGTGGACTATTTCCACAGACGCTGTGTGACCTCATGCAGAACGCACTGACTACACTTGGTCAGTGGACAATATCTTGCGGCTTGGGCGTAAACCCACCGAAGACGGAACTAGTGCTTCTTAACAGAAGGTACAAAATTCCTGATCTTATCCCCCCAAAAATCAATGGAGTAAGCCTTAAATTTGGAGACAATGCCAAATACTTGGGAGTCATCCTTGATAGGAAACTACTCTGGAATAACAACATAGACGAGCATATAAAAAAGGCAACCATTGCTCTTTTCGCGTTGAAAAGGCCATAGGCCGCAAATGGGGCTTTTCCCCTTCCATAGTACACTGCCTTTACACAGCCGTGGTCCGCCCATACTACTCTACGGAGCACTAGTTTGGTGGCCAGCGCTTGAGAAACAATCAGGCCTCAACAATCTGCATAAGGTACAGAGAAGTGCGGAAATCTGTATTAGCGGCGCTCTCCGAACAACACCCACGGTAGCGCTAAATACTATTTTCCACCTCCTTCCACTAGACCTTATTTCAAAGCAACTGGCTATAACAACAGGCTAGGAGTCAGCCTTTAGACTAAGAGAATCCGATGCCTGGAACAGGAGTAAGTCGGGACACTCAACAATACTCAATGACCAAACAAGTATACCGTTAAACACTGACTACTGTATACCACAAACGACGTTCGTCAAATCATACAACGTCTGTATCCCAAGCCGACACGAGTGGGAAAACCTACCCCACAGCAGAGCCAATGCCATCAACATCTACACTGATGGCTCTAAACTTGACGAAAAAGTAGGAAGAGGAGTGTTCTCCACCAACCTAAACTTGAACTTATCGTTCCGCCTTCCTGATCACTGTAGCGTGTACCAAGCGGAGGTGGTGGCCATCCAGGAAGCAGCCACCCACCTTAGCACACTACCAATCAGAGAAGGAAACGTTTTCATATACTCACATAGTCAAGCCGCCCTTAAAGCCCTTGACTCATATACCAACAATACCAAAACGCTTACTGAATGCCGCTTATCTCTAAATGAGATCGCACGAGAATTCAGTATACCTTATATGGGTGCCTGGACAAACTGGCCAGAATAGCCACCACCATCGAGCTCCTTTCAGAGAAGAGCACGATAGGGATGCCTATGGCAACTTTTAAGCTCCACACAAAAGCTGAAACATGTCGTCTCGCTGCGAATAGGTGGAAAAACTTTTCCTCCTGTGCGGTAGCGAGGCTTACGTGGCCAACTACTAACTAACTACTAAAATTCATTCTGTCCACACAATAGTTCAGTAACGAGAACCCCCCTTATTAACAAAATGGGTTAACAGGGAACAAAAATGGCATCGCAGAAAAGTTAAAGAGGCCTAAGTGGGAGGGCGACTTGTCGCTCTTAGCCATCGCAACCTAACCTAACCTTCTAGATTAAGATTTGAAAAATTATTCTTAGTCTCTTTAAGAGAAGATCCAATAATTACCAACCAAGCATAAAAAAAAAACATATCTCTTGTTCTGGAGACACAACCTTGGTTGGAGAAGCAGGAGGCTTTCCAGTGACCAAAATTTTTGTAAGGTGCTTTCTATCGAAGCTATCGACTCCTCCTGACAACTTAGGTTAACCACTTTCTCTTGGCCGCTCGACAAGTTCAACTTATATCGTCCAGACACAATCCAGCCAAGAAGGGTTTTTTTGCAAGATTGGACAATCTGGACCTTGTTTAATCTGACCGATAGATAGCAATTCAAAAAATGTCTCTGCTCCTATTAACATGTTTATCTTTTGTGGCTTATAAAAGTAGGGATCCGCCAACTGTAGGTTTTCAGGAATATTCCAGCCGCTTAAGTTCACGGTATGGTCAGGCTCATAGCTCGAAATCGATTTTAATATCCAAAAATCGGCTGAAAACTCACTGCAATTGACTCGCGACTTCACCACAGTATGTATCTTTTTCTTGACTTGAGAATTAGCTTGGCCAATTCCTAGGAAGCTGATACATGAATCTTCCCTACGTATCTGCAATCGTTGTGCAAGCTCTTCTGTAACAAAGTTTGTTTGGGAACCAGAGTCGAGCAGCGATCGGGCTACTATCAGTTCGCCGCTTTTAGTTCGAACACTTACGATTGAGGTAGCCAAATCACTTTCTCTAATGCCGTCGCATGCATTGCATGTGATGTGGAAGAATGATCTGAATTGGAAGTTTGGTCATTTGGTGGTGGTGGTAACGCTAAACTATTGCTAACAGCTGTATAACTGTGGAGGAGCGTATGATGTGAACGGCTACAAACTCGACCCTTTACTGATTTGCACTTTGCAACAATATGACCCCTTTGTAGACAGTTTATACATAAGGGAGCTGACTTTGCGTACTCAAACTTTTGTGCGACTGATACCAAAAAAAATGAAGAGCAATTCGCAATTGAATGCCCTTCTGAATTACAGTACACACATTTTTGACTTCTTGATGGAGCTTGAGCCGCCGAACACGAAAATGAGGTACGATTGTGCTTACTTTGACCTAGCTTTACTTCAGATATTGGTTTGGTAGACTCTTCCGCTACATATGCTGGTATCTCCGATTTAAAACCTTTTCGCAATCTGTCCATAGCGGAAGCCTATCAAAATCGAGAGGATCTTCCCATTTTCGTTTGGTCACTGGATCGACTTTGTTCATACCTAAACGAATAAG
>JAWNNO010006316.1:0-99887 GCA_035044985.1 Lordiphosa fenestrarum | reverse complement strand
AAGCGGTTTGTAGAGCATATGGAAATATTCAAAGTATAATTTACTGTTAATTAGACCTGGATAACACATTTGGTTTTCTCAACAGTAAGTAAAATTATGCATTATTATTAAGTAGTTTTTGTATAAAAATATTCTAAATGAAAAGTAGAGCACTTGCTTAAGTGATTCATTTAAAAAATCTTTATAGTCGAGGCTTATGAGAACAGTGGCTATGAATCGTTTTTCTAGATTTTTGTTTTAATACTAACAAACCAACCAGATAAAAGGATGAAGTCAAAAGTAGGTCAAACTTTCGGATGCCTATCATTTTGTTTAACCTAACCGAAATTTAGGGTTCGGAACAGGTTCGGGTGCAGCATTTATTTCAAAGGTTCGGTTTTGAACCAGTTTTGAACCGGTTTGCAGCCCAGGATTGCAGCCCCTGCAGTGTTTTGGAAATTATTTCGCCATAAAGAAAACTTCGTTGTAAAGAAGTTGGTAATAGAAAATTGTACTTTATGTGGCAGGAGATGCTTTCGATTATGCCTTACAAAATATTTTAATACAAGGTTTAAATCGGGAAAATAGCTTGAAAATAAACTTATATAATTTCCAATCCTACAAAAGTCTATGCCCAATTCGCAGAGTCTTGCAATTTTATAATACAAATCAAAAACCACTTCCGCTTATTGTATCGTCACGACATGACATACTTTTTCTAGTATCTACAAGTGATATGGTCGGTCGATTATGTCATTGTTTTTTTCTGATTGTGGTGCTACCTAATAACTAAGCATGTTTAAAACGAGAAAGCTAAGCTAACTTCGTCTGTGCCGAGGTTTTTATACCCTTGCAAATGCTTGCTTGAATTTTTTTTTTAAATAAATACTCTTTTTCCCATTTTCCGACCGATCGTTCGTATGGGAGCTATATGATATAGTCAACCGATTTGGCCGAAAATTTGTAAAATTATGTGAAAGCACGTAAAACGAACAAATACAAAATTGCAGGATGCTACCAGTAAAAACCAAAAAGTTTTTCTAACTAAGACTGTTTTTCAGACCTATCTTTTGTATGGCAGCTATAGCATATAGTTGTCCGATTTTAATAAAAACTGGTAGGATTATAAAAAAACATAGAAAACCTACGATTACAAAGTTTGGAGACGTGTCCATTGAAAAGAAAAAAGTTTTTCATACTAAAACTAATTTTCCGACCGATTGTTCCTATGGGAACTATGAGATATAGTCATCCCAGCCGGTCGGTTCCGACATATTAGTAGTGTGCAGCAAAAAGAAGATCGATAGCTTCAAAACTGAGAGACTAGTTCGCGTAGAAACCGATAGACAGACGGACGGGTTACGCTCAATCGACTCAGCTCGTCACCCTGATCAAGATTATATATAGTTTATGGGGTCGAAATTGAATATTTCTATGCGTTGCAAACTTCTGGGCAAAACTATAATACCCCTTGCAAGGGTATAAAAATATCTTCAAAATCAAGTCTTTTCAAGCCTTTTGATTATTATTTCTTACATACAAATGTCGTGTCACTTCAGATGGGAAATGTCCTCCTTTATATGTATATGTACAGTAGGTATTTTAAACATAAAAGTTTCTGTGTAGTTTTCCCTGTTCCGAACCGGTTCAGAAGTGGTTCAGTGCCTGTTTTAATATACTTCGGTCCTACTGTACTTTAGATGATTTTCAAGTTAATTGCTTCAAGTTCTTTGCCAGACAAGCTAAACCCCATTGCATTGAACTAATTAGAAAAAAAAAATTACAAAAACAAGCGTAACTCAAATGGAAATCAAGCGATAGAGTGTGTGAGACACGGCAATTAGGTTGAGTGCGCCACAGCCATCAAATTTGGAGCCACGTGACTTGTTTGTGCCACATAAAACTTTTAAATGGAGTGCAAAATAATGTTTGTTAAATGTTTCGGGAAACTGCTGTTATCTGACTGAAGTTGATCACAATTTATGGATGTGTCTACAGGTGCCCCCGACTACACCCACGTCCCCGTTTTGTGTGTGCGGTGCAGTTGCCGACAACCTTGGCTAAAATGCTGCGCTGGCTACACGTTGCCCCGTTGCTCTGGTTGGTTGGAGCTTTTGTCAAGTACAATGGCAGCGGTAAGGGCCCCTGGAGGCCAAACGGGGGGCATGGCTCATAAATTTCTAGCTATGAAATATATGCAATATAATTGAATTAAGCTTGTGTGTGTACATTTTTAATTTATGCTCATAAATAATCAAGAGATTTTCATTAGACAACAAACCTAAAAACAACTAACAAGAAACCGTTTTCTTCGTCTCTCTTTGAACGGAACTGGGCCCTGGGCTTAGTGAAATTTCTTTTGCTAAAAATAGAAATAAAAGAACTAAATTTGTGGTATACTTAGAAGCCGGCCGTGTCAGTCAGGTCTCAAGTGCTCAAACTGCCGCGTAATCATTTTCGGAAGCAACACCAAAAGCTGCGCAAATACGTTGACGACAGCTGGTCTCGTTGGGTCTCTGTGCGGCGGATGAGTGTGTGACATTCGGTACAGAAACAGAAACAGAAACAGTTAACAACAGCAAAGAAAAAGAAAACAAAATATACAAAAATAAGGCCAATGATGCTTGTAATTGTAGTGGCTTCAAGTCAAGTTTGGTGACTGTGGCGGCGGCGTCGGCGGCGGTTGTTGCTTGGTGCTTGGATGTGGATAAGGCCAATTGCAATTTCAAGGCAATAATCCAACTTGAACAAACAACAACAACAACTGCAACAAGAGGCAGCCAGCAAACTCATTAACAGTTGATGCCGGACGAACCACCATGGGCCAAATGTTGCCTTAAACTTTATATACAAACTTGAGATAACTTTTATGCGTACATTTTTCCTAAATTATTTGTTAATAAACAACCCATTTTCCTGCTTCCTATGTACACTCTCAAAGTAAATGCAACAAAAAATTGTGTCATCTCATCTCTTTGATCACTTTTTCCTGCTTCATGACCATTTCATCAACTCTTCTTGTCGTTGTTTTGTGGTGTTGTGTACCCCCCTCCTCTCCTGCCACATTCCCCATTACAATGACCATAAAAACTACCCAACCCAAGCCAACCCAGTCCACTGGCAATTACTAGAGACTAAAACCAGCTTGGACTATGGGGAAATCTGTAATCATAGTCCACACAGCATCCAGGCATCAACACTTTGCTACTCTTGTGGCAGTAACTGTAGTTGTTGCTGTCGTTGGCCGTTGTGGCAGGTGTCTATGCTAGTTTTTGTGGGTCTTGGGGGAATTTTACGTAGCAACGTTGATGGCTTTCTCTCAGGATGAGATGATCTCCAAAACAAGCACATTAAAACTGGCAAAAAAAAAAAAAACGAAAACCACTTTTCGTTTTATGGCTTCATTTTGCTGCACAAAATTAGTCGCCAACACCCGACACAGATTGGTTGAGGCAACTAGTTACACACCAAACTATCCTCTGGGTGTGGATTTTTCAATAACCTTGACCAAACAAAAATTCAATGTTATAATTCAACATTTGAGTGGAGTAAAGATGACCCAGTCTATAAATGTCTCTCTCTCTCGGTTTTTTTATGTCTATTGCTCAGCCTAATTGACAGCCACATTTGGGTGCATCGAGTGGCCACCATTGCAATGTGGCCAAAAAATTGGATTTTGGTAAGAAAGTCGACTATAATATACTCTTTTTACCAAAATTTTAAAGAAAGAAGAAAGAAAGTCGGTCAAGCCCGACTATAACATACTCTGTACCAAGAAAATTTGTCTTTTGATCATAACTCGAAAACCGCTCATCCGATCTTCTTCATTCCTTTGGCGGATCGATAAGTTATCCTAATAACTAAATATGTCCAGAAAGAACAAGCCATCTATCTTCAAAACTGTGGGAGATATGACGTTTTTTCTAAATTGCGGGGGCGGGAGGGGGCGTGGCCAAAATGGAAAATAAACTTGATCTGCTTGCAGACATAAGAAGCATATGTCCCATACATGTCAAACCTCTATCTCTTACCATCTCTGAGATCTGTGCGTTCATACGGACAGACAGACAGACGGACACACGGACATGGCTATATCGACTCGGCTGTTGATGCTGATCAAGAATATATATACTTTATGGGGTCGGAGATGCTTCCTTCTGCCTGTTACATACTTTTGCACAAACTTATAATACTCTATGTACCTACGGTACAGAGTATAAAAATTGATTAAAACCGATTAAAATCGACTAAAATCGTTTTCTAAATTTCTCTGCAATAAATACTTAACAGATAGCAGCTGTATAGAAGATGATAAATCGGCCCATAAAGGAATAAGAATATAAATAGTTGAAGCTCTATTCAACATAAATAATAAACGATATCAATTCTTACAATATATTTATGATAATGATATATTTTTCCAATTTTTTATTTCCAGCCAATGAATCTTATAGGAACATATCATCATCCGGCATTTCCAATATTATATTTCCAGCTTCCGGGGGATGCATATATCATATACAGCGATTGGCCGTTTCATCGAATTCCTATCCATGAATTGGAGAATTATAGAGCCCGATTTCATTAGGAATATAGTCTCCTATACTCCAGGCGAGAATATTCCAAAAATTTATGTAGTTTTGTAAAGACATCGTCACCTTTTTTAGTCTGCTTGTCATATATAAATGACAACAAGAATCCCAGAGAATCAGGGGCGTAAGCCCAAAAAAATGATTGGATCTCCGGCTTGGTAGTTCGAATCATAATTTACCAATGGTAAATGGTTCGAGGTGTTTGGCCGAACGTTTTGGTTCGAACCTTGGCTCGAACCTCTTCAAAGCGCTTTCGACCCAAGAACTACTCAAATCCTTTGGAAATCGGGTTGATTTTGGGTCAAAAGCGGTGTGTGGAACACAAAGGAATATTAAATATATAATTTACTAATTTTAAGCTCTTGCATTTGAGAATCATTGAAATAGCTTTGGAGTCGAGTATTTTAAAAAACAGAAGCTAATATGGGTGGGTATTTTATAAGTAGTTCTTAATTCTATTTTAGCATTTTTATTACACTTTTCTTTCGATTTTTGCGGTAATGTAGGTTCGGAACAGGTTCGGTTCGCAATAAAATAAAAACTGGTTCGGTTCAAAACCGGTTTGCAGCCCTGTTGAGAATTGCTTTCGTCATAGGAACCAAATTTAAAGTCATAAATTGTGTTATTTTTAAATGATTCAGTCAATTTGTGGATTTTCTACAGGTTGTATACATATTTTCACAATTTTTGAACTAAGCTTGACAACCTTCCTTCCTTCGTTTTTAATCGATTCTCTGAAGTTATTTGGGTGTTTTTCAAGCAGAGATAACATCGATACATCGATTCTAGAATCGATTTATTTACCAGCTCTATTCTGTACTTTCCGAAAAGTAAATTCTTCGTGTTCTGCATATCAATTCCCATACGATTTGTTTCGTTTTTAGGTAAAATACGATTTGTAGAACTGATTTCTAATCTTTTAAAAGAATTTTAAGGTTTGCAGATCTGATAATATAGCCTGGATGAGAATGTAATGCTGATGACACACCGTTTGCTATTAAATCCGAAAGAGATATCGTAAAAACTGGAGGGTAAGAGAACTTCTTAAGTTTTGAAAAATGAGATGGAGGATACAAGGATACAATAAAGGCTAGTAATGTACTCCTAAAACTCTCAGAAAACGTTGTCCAAATATAGCAGAGCTACATGAGATATTCGTAGCCATTTTCCTGCTTCGTTTTGAATTTTTTTTGCCAACTTAATTTCCACAAGTGTCAAACGACGATTATTTCCATGTTTTGCTTGCTTTCACCCAAAAGAAAAAGTTTCACAATCTGGAGTCATGACCCAAGTGGTCATTTTAGAGATAATTATATAAGTGACCTCGCGCATCCGTCATCATCCGCAACACCAGCAGCACTTGACATTAATTACCACCAAAATTGGCCGCGTTCAGTTCCACTGTGCGCCGTGGCGGCGGTTTGTGGGTTGATAAGGCAAGCACAAAAAGAAACATACGCATTTGCGCTGCCTCGCGGTTTGAAAAAGATAAAAAAAAAAAAAACTAAAGTGGAAATTGCAAGAAGAACGCTAAACCCACAGAGACCAGAGGCTGCCTGCAGCAGCAGCAGCAGCAGCAGCGGATTTACTTGAACCGGTTTCATTGACCGACCTCCAATAAGAATCAAGTTCAATAAAAGTAAATAAGAGAGTCGACTTACCTATGAGGAAATTATCTCACTCCCCTGTGAGGCGGACAAAGCGGAGGAGGAGTAGATTTCTGTGAAGGATTAGCGCAGATTTATTTTTAATACTTTTGATGAGACCGCGCCTGCACTTTCTATGATACCGCAACAACAACTACTACTACTACTACTTTTGTGAGCGTGTGTGTGCGTGTGTTTGTGCACACGTATGCATATGTATGTGTATGCGCCTGGATTTTTTTCACACTTTCATATTGACCACAATTTCAAGGCTATTTGATTGCCTTTTGTGCGCTTTCTACTCACTTTTGCACTAAACCAGCACTTTGATTTCTTCACTTCTTTTTTTTATACTTCTTTTTGTTTTATTAATAATTAATTCATGCGCGACGCGACGTTTCTTCGGCAGCAAAAAACAGTTTAATAAGAGAAGAAGAAGCAATTAGTGTTACCATTGCCAAGTAGGCAGAAAAATGCCAAAAACGAAAAGAATTTGGCAAATTAGAAAAAAAATGATTAACGTTTAATGAGGTGAATCAATGTGGTTAATAAGTGTTAAGATATTGTTAATATTGTATAAACTGTAGTTTTTAAATGAGAAATATGCCGGTTTCAGCCGGTTTTGAGTCGTTTAACAGCACACTGTTAGCGTTAACAGCACAACTTGTGGCACTTAGAGGTGTGCGTGTTTCGTGAGTTAGAAACTGTGTAACAGTCAAATGAGAGAGTTTGAAATGTGGAATGCCTGTTACTAGAAGTTTTAATTAATAGCCTATTTCCACTAAAGAAATGAAACATCATTTCTTGAAATGACAAGAAATGAAGGAAATTATAAAATTTCTGCCATACGTTTCTCCATTTTCATTTCCTTTCATTTTGTGTCATTTCTTAAAAATGATGAAGTTCGCCCAGAGTGTACAAAATTTTCCAGAAATGAAAATGTTAGAAATGATGCTCTAAAATACTTTCGATTGATGATTTTTAAAACTGCATACTTTTAATATAAATAGGAGACCAGATTCCTCTTAAAACCCGCCTTTGCCTAGTATATAGCTCTGAACCATGCTTGAACCAGTTCGAAATCGGTTCTAAACCAGTAAAATGTTCTAAATATATGTCTGTGAGCCATTTTTGAACCGGTTCGAAACCGGCTGTAAGCCTCTAGTATTTCCAACTCTATACTACCTGGTCTGTAGACTTAAGTTCACAGTTTAAATTACTTCTAAGAAAGTGAAGAATAAAATATCTAACTCCAGATTATCAACCTTGAGATCAAGTTTGAAGTTTATAGCTTAAACTAATTTGGAGACATGGCTTTGAACTCATCGTGAATCGTTTTCACTTTTTTAAAGGTTTTTTTAAATAGTACAAATGGTTCAGATCAATCAATACCACCGAAATCAACAAAGAAGCAAAGAAAAGTGGTATTACATCAGTGTTCCTCAGGCATGCTCCGGGGGGCCGAACATTTTCGTCAATTCCCAGAAGTAATACATCAGAGAGAGAGAAAGACAGAAAGCCTCTCTTCTTGGGAACACTGCTTAAGATTTACATCACTTAACAGTTGTTTTTGTAACAGTGGCTCTCTCACATCGCCTGCTCACTCTCTCTCTCTCAATTACTCAGTGGTTGACACATTGCCTTAATCGTTCTCCCTTATTTCAGAGACCAGCTTAATAACTGTTCATTTCCATGTAAATAGTTGCTTAGTGGCTCTCTCTTAATTGGTTGACACATTGCTTCAATCGTTCTCCAACACCTCAGCGCAACATCTTAATAACTGTTCATTTCCATTTAACTTAAACAAAACTTTCCTTTTTCAGGTAGCACTCATCTTGGCTTCAATCAATTTTCACTTGGCCAATTACAATCGCTGATACCAAGTTATTGCCAAAGCTTAGCCCAGTAGGAAATTTCTATCCATTTTTGTGCAATTCACCGATTAAGGAGCGACTGCGGTTGAGACAAACACGATTGACTTTTGCCCGGAGGCGTGCAATAAATCATGGGATCGAAAGGCGGAGGGGCGTGGAAGGGGGGATATATTGATACTCAGACGACTCATTTCATTTCATTCAAGCAACGGAATAAGGCAAAAACAAGCGCAAGACTTTGTAAACACGCAGCAGCTGTAATTCGAACTGGGTGAGTGTTAGTGTCCAACAGTTGGACTCTATTATTCAATCCCCCTCGCCACCACTCCAGTTTAAGTATTGCAGTTTGTATGCAAACTACGCGCAGGCGCCTGAACTTGGCATTTTATTATTTTAATTGCATTCCGCGTGGAAGCCAATGAATCAATCAAACGATTTAGGAGGCGTAACCGAGCGTAGATAATAAAAGAATTAGACAGTAAATACATATAAATGGAGTTTTGTGTATGCAGGTTATTTTCAAACAGGTTTGGATTGTCTGAGTAATTATATTACTCACACTAGAAAATGAAGAAAATATCTCAAGGCAGTCCTCTCCACATTTATTTCTGTTTTATAGATTACCAGTGCTTGGTTTTTAGAATTTTTGAAAAATTCTCCCAAAACTTAGATAAACTGATTTAAGCTGATTTTTGAAAGTTTCTTAAAATCTTTGACTCAAGCGACACACAGTATGGCAGTGTGCCTGAATTAAATAATATACAAAATCGCAGAAATATTTGTTATAGTTTATTTAAAAGCTAAGAAGTAAGACTTTACGATAATATCAAAGTGAGTTTAGGTTTCCAACCAAAACTACCGAAAAAGATTAACATTAGCAGGTTAAGCTAACTTCGTTTTCGACCTTTGCTGATGCAAACGCCATCATTCGGCGCACAGCAACAAATGCTGTATATACACAGGCATGATAATTTGTAGTTGTGTTCACTTCAGCCGGTGATATAAAAGAGAAGGAGAAGGAAGACACATATGAAGATTTTGTAGCAAGCTTTTGCACAGACATATGCTCAAAGCAACAACCAAAGCGGCGTATGCGTATATCTTGCAGGCACATCTAATTTAACTGATGTCAATTGTTGATGATGGTTGATGGAGGTGGAGATGTGGATCCTAGAGGCGTTGTAGCCATGGGTAAACCAAATCATTTTAGGGGAGAACTTTGCTTTTCCTCTTCCTAATGGGTTTCAAATATAACTTTAGAAATCTCATAAATCTCAAAATAATATTTATTCTTACGCCTATTTCAAAAAAATTGGTAGATGTGTTGAATTTTGTCTATTTTTATGTGGTGGCCCGGTTACCAGATCAAGTTACACTTGAAAGCAACACGTCCAAGTGATAATATATTGAAATTCGTTAAAATTTTCAACCAAAAAATAAGTTTTCTTTGGTTGACAATGCCTCTAAATTATGTTTATTCCATTTAAAAGAATCATACACTCTGGAGTATTCTTACTTTTGGAAAGAATCGAACTTAAGTGCAAAAGTAACCTAAAAACGAGAAAGCTAAGCTAACTTCGTCTGTGCCGAAGTTTTTATACCCTTGCAAGTGTTCGCTTAAATATTTTCAAAAAATACTTTTTTCCCATTTTCCGACCGATCGTTCGTATGGGAGCTATATGATATAGTCATCCGATTTGGACAAAAATTTGTAGAATTGGATAAAGGAATGTGAAACAAATACAAATTTGCAGCAAGCTACCATTAAAAACAAAAAAGTTTTTCTAACTAAGACTGTTTTTCAGACCTATCTTTTGTATGGCAGCTGTACCATATTTTAATAAAAATTGGTAGGATTATACAAAAACATAGAAAACCTACGATTACAAAGTTTGGAGACGTTTCCATTGAAAAGAAAAAAGTTTTTCATACTAAAACTAGTTTTCCGACCGATTGTTCCTATGGGAGCTATGAGATATAGTAGTCCGATCCGGTCGGTTCCGACATATTAGTAGTGTGCCGCCAAAAAGAAGACTCTGTGCAAAATTTCAGCTCGATAGCTTTAAAACTGAGAGACTAGTTCGCGTAGAAACAGACAGACAGACGGATAGACGGACGGACAAAGCTCAATCGACTCAGCTCGTCACCCTGATCAAGAATATTTTGAATATTTCTATGCGTTGCAAACTTCTGGGCAAAATTATCATACCCTTTGCAAGGGTATAAAAAGTTCCAAAATATTATTAAAAATTTCAAGGTCAGAAATAAACTTACTTTTCTCATATACTTATATCTTAATACAGATAATTTTGTTTGAAAAGTTAAAACAAGCTCTTTTAATTATGCCTTTTCGCTCGAGAAATTGAACAGATTCTTGTACAGATTGAATATATTCTAAAGTTCAGTACGAATCCCACTCAAAAAAATCAAGTAAAATAATCTTTTTTGATCAAATTTCTGAAATTTCTTTCATTTTTGTTCTGTGGGTTAACTTTTCTGTTACACCTGCGCAGAGAATAAAAAGGATATGTCTTAAATATCTATTTAATCATCCAAAGCATATGAAAGAGGATCATCCTTGGGATGATTTTTCAGCTCCGTTGGATGATTAAAAGGATATTTAAGACATATCCTTCCCAAATGGTTTTTTTTTTGATCTTTTTTTTCTGTGTGGCAACAATTTGATAGAATCATGAACCAAACCTAACACTTTGAAGAATTTTTAAAATTCTGACAATTTTGGTCGATCTTCCACAACAATTACATTACTTCTCACCTGAAACCAAATGTCACTGCCAGGGGTACTTAAACGCATTGCATTCCGCCTCAGTCTTACTCCATTCCTCTCTCACCAAGTTTCTGCTAACGGCCTCTGCATTTCGCCCACCTTAGCCAAATTCCTTCGTGTGGGCCAAAGAGCACAAAACATGGCTAAAAACCAACAAATGTTGAGGTGGTGATAAGAGACACACACAGACTCAAAGCCCAACCCGAAAGAGTATGGCAAGTGTTCGGGATGGACTTTCGTGTGGCGGCAGGCGACTAACTGGCTGTGTGTTTGGTTGGTTGGGTTGGTTGTTTAGTTGGTTAGGAGACGCGCACTGACAACGTATCACAAAATCGTGCGGAGATTGTAAAACAAATTAAACCAAACTAAATAAAACACAACTGTCGCCGGCTAAAGTAAATTTGTTGTTGCAGCAATGCAGATGCAAAAGTGTCAAGCTTAGAGATTAGAAGCGGAGTGGTCATTAGATCATAAATATTGATAAACTTTTTGTTATTATTTAGCAAATTTATGGCACACACACACACACTCGCTGGATTTTGTTTATAAACATTTCGATACCACTAATTGAACACGTTTGGCACCAGCCGCAAAAATGCGCAAAAATTGCTGTGTGCAATTCATAAACTTTTGCCATTGACGTCAACTTATCAACATACAAATAAAAATTACACAACGAATTTGGTTCAAAACAAAAAACAGCTGACTTACACCACCTTCGGTTTACTTGTTGAAATGCCAAAAAAAAAACAAAAAAACAAACTGAAAAGAGTAAATTGTACTCTTTGGTTTCAGTTCTATTTCGCTGGGAGAGACACTCATAGAGACAGAGAGAGAGCGTCAGCCCCAGCCAGTGCATTCATCAGCTGGAGGTGACGCCGCTCGTACATTGCCCCCATTTGAATTGTTTCCAATAATCTGTATATTACGCGCTATTTTCGCTTTGTTTCAAAAATCCAATTTGCATTTTCTGATTGTTTGTTTTTTTTTTTATATACGGGAATTTCTGTTCTTTGTTTAAGATTAAGATTTCTAGCTATGGAAAGGGTACATAATATTTATATACTGAAATGTACCACACAGTTGCATTTTATACAAAGTAAACGCACAAAGCTTTAGCCAAGTCAAAGCACAGTGGTCTGCAAGTGATTCGAGTTGGATAAGAAAGCTAGGAATCAATTTCGAAATTGTATTATAATTATTTGAAAAAATTGACACTCGTTTACAAATTGTTTCCAATTGAAAAGCCAGAGCAACATGTGCCTTATAGCTGATTTGAACTAGGAGTGCCTGATGCGTTAATAGCCAACATTCAGCTTTTTTTGTATGGGAAACAAGCTGATTGTTAGCTATTAACGCATTTTGTATGGGAAACAAGCTGATTGTTAGCTATTAACGCATTTTGTATGGGAAAAAAGCTGATTGTTAGCTATTAACGCATTTTGTGTGCGAAAAAAGCTGATTGTTAGCTATTTATTAATGCATAACGCACTCCTAGTGTAAATAGCCTTTTAGGCTGAAATCGAAATTTGTAAATGACAAAGAAATAATTAACATCTGGAAATCACAAGCGTTATTTGTCACCCATTTAAGCAATTTAAAACAGGGCTGCAAACTGGTTTTGAATCGAAACGGTTCGAGCCCGGCATTCCGGCTTTTATTTTCCTGTAAACCAAATCTTCAGCCGAACCTCTTAAGGTCTAAAAGCTGATCCTCAACCTGTTTCGAACCTTAAGTATCGGTTCGGTTCAAGAAAAACTATAGACAATTCTGTTAGCCTAACGGTTTTGGACAACTCAGTCTTACAATCGGCCGGCTAAACAAATAGAGAAAAGTTAACTTCGGTTCTGTCATAGTTTGTAGCAGTCCGATTTCTACCAAACTTAGAGCCATCATGCAGAAGCCTAACAATCGAGCATGTAAGAAATTTGGGATCGATTCCATTTATAGATGTCCTATATAGATGTCCGATTTCAACCAATCTTATTGGAATGATGCAAAAGCCTAACAAACGAACATAAAAGAAGTTGGGAGTCGATTCCATTTAAAACAAAAAACTTCTTCTTAATAAAAGTTCTTTTTCGACCCATTATTCGTACTGCAGCTATATGATATAGTCAGCTGATTTTGACAAAACTTGGTAGAGTTGTGTGAAAACATATCAAATGAATAAATACCAGTTTGAAGGACATTTCCACTGAAAACAAAAAAGTTTTTCTCACTAAGACTACTTTTCTGAATCCAACTTCCCCTGACAGCTATACTATATAGATGTTCGATTTCCACCAAACCAAGTTAAATCATGGAAAAGCATAGTAAACTAAGAAATATAAACTTTGTAGGCATTTCCTTTGAAAACAAAAAAGTTTTTCTCACTAAGACTACTTTTCTGAATCCACCTTCTCATGACAGCTATACTATATAGATGTACGATTTCCACCAAACTTAGTGGAATCTTGAAAAAGCATAGTAAACTAAGAAATAGAAACTTTGTAGGCATTTCCATTGAAAACAAAAACAGTTTTTCTAACTAAAACTTGTTTTTCAAAAGATTGTTTCCTTGACAGCTATATGCTATAGTCATCCGGCCGGTTCCGTCTGTCTGTACGTTCGTATAAACAAACAGATCTTAGAGATGGTAAGAGAAAGAGTATACATGTCGAAGCTTTTGTAAGCTTTCGCCACACTCCTTCTTGCCTCCATCAAATTGGAAAACCGTCGTATCTCCCTTAGCTTTATGGATAGAAGAATTGTTCCTTCTAGACAAATATAAAAATCAACCTTATTTATCGATGTTAGAGATTGGACCAGCGATAATCGAGTTATGGGGGAAAACTAACCGGCAAAAACGACGATGGGCAGCACTTTTTACACCTTAACACAAGTTTTGAGATGTAGAGAGTATGTTATAGACCTGCTTGTGATTTTTTACAAAATTCACAGTTATTAAATCAAAATTTTGGAAAAGTTTTCTGTGGTGTGTGATTTCTGTGTGCTATTTACCTTGGAACTTCCATATATATTCCAATCGCTATATCTTTGTTACTGGTAAAGGTAAAACTCCAAACAAACTATTAAGAATCGTGAAAAGTTGCGTCTATTGCCGAATTAAAATATGAAAATATTTGGAGAATATAAAACGAGAAAGCTAAGCTAACTTCGTCCGTGCCGAAGTTTTTATACCCTTGCAAGTGCTCGCTTAAATATTTTCAAAAAATACTTTTTTCCCATTTTCCGACCGATCGTTCGTATGGGAGCTATATGATATAGTCATCCGATTTGGACAAAAACTTGTTGAATTGTGTAAAAGCACGAGAAACAAACAAATACAAAATTACAGGATGCTACCATTAAAAACAAAAAAGTTTTTCTAACTAAGACTGTTTTTTAGACCTATCTTTTGTATGGCAGCTATACCATATAGTTGTCCGATTTTGATAAAATTTGGTAGAATTATAAAAAAACATATAAAACCTACGATTACAAAGTTTCGAGACGTTTCCATTGAAAAGAAAAAAGTTTTTCATACTAAAACTAGTTTTCCGACCGACTGTTGCTATGGGAGCTATGAGATATAGTCATCCCAGCCGGTCGGTTCCGACATATTAGTAGTGTGCAGCAAAAAGAAGACTCTGTGCAAAATTTCAGCTCGATAGCTTTAAAACTGAGAGATTAGTTCGCGTAGAACAGACCTACAGACGGACGTACAAAGCTCAATCGACTCAGCTCGTCACCCTGATCAAGAATATATATAGTTTATGGGGTCTGAAATGAATATTTCTATGCGTTGCAAACTTCTTGTCAAAATTATAATACCCTTTGCAAGGGTATAAAAAAAATGTTGCTCACTTGAGAAATAATTACCCATATTTATCATAAAATTCTGAATTATATAAAAAGATAAGAATAAAACTACAAAAATTAAAAAGTGTTTAGTTTGTTATTAAAAAAATGGCAATACTTCTCGCCAAATGCATTCTCACGTTTCGCCTCAGCCAACAACCACTGTGCTTGGTCCACTGCCGTACATATCTGTCGATTGTTACTTACACATTCAGGCACAAATATATTTAATTAAATTCGTTGCTGTTATTTCTCTTTTTTTTTTGTTGTATTTTTGTATATTTTTTTTTGTTTTGTTGCCGTCGATTTGCTTGCGTTTTGCTTAGCCAGCGAGCGACAATCACAACAAATCGCATCATTTGTCGTTCAGCATCGTTGGCGATTGTTCGTCTACCCGGAGGAGTCAGTCGGTCGTCAGTCATTGTCAGTCAGTGCTTTGGGGTAAACGAATCTGCCTCCAATCTCGTGGAAAAACGTGACGCGTTTTAATTTCAATTAAAAGTGCCAGCGGCAGCAATATTAACAGTTTATTAAGAATTAAGTGTGCGCCATAAAAAATAGACAATTTCGGGCTGACCCCAAAAATAACAAGCTATAACTAGGTCACTGCTGGGTGCTGCTGCTCGGATTGCTGGTGCAAAGATTGTGTGCAATGAAATGAACTTGGAACTTGGCACTTGTGAGAAATTAAATTAGAAAATAGCTAACTTAAGTGCCTCAAATGGTCAAGGTGCAACATGAGAGGCATTTGTGGTGAACATCAGCTGAATGAATGCATGCTGCTGGAGGATGGAGCTGCTGACCGACGGCATCTGTCGCGACAGGTCCACAGTCTGGCGGTGCGTAGCACCAGTGCGTATGACACCCTGGAGCGTCCTTTTCGGCATGACAAGCTACGCGGACGTTGGGCCAAATCGGCGGATTTCTATTTCGCCAGCTCGAGTCATGCCTTCACCTCGATGATGTTCTCCGATTTACCCGTCTATGGACTAATGTTGGGCGGTTGGAGTAAGTTTTGGAATAAATTAATATTATTATCAATAGAATTCAATTAACTGAAACTAAGTAGAACCAGAGGTTATCAATCAAAACCGCTTCAATATCAAGTGCGTTAATTAGATTATGTTTTGTGCGTTTATTTATAACCTTGCTGCGAGCGGAGAGATAAAGCTTAGTTCATTTTTTTTTTGTGTAAATAATTCTATTAAGCACACACTTAGAGGGTGTCATTAAGACAAGTTTTTCCGGCATCATTTTATGTGAAGCATTTTGTTCGCCAACTTCCAGTTATAAATTCCTTAGAAAAGCGTCTTCAGTCAAGCCTGAACTGGTTCAAGCTGTTTCGCACCCAAACACACCAAAACTCAAGCTCAAAGCTGAAATAACTTTTGCTTTAACTTTTGCTGTCTTTGATAATTTCGAAGAGCTTTAAGACAAACT
The DNA here is from genome assembly GCA_035044985.1 of Lordiphosa fenestrarum. Classification (NCBI taxonomy): domain Eukaryota; kingdom Metazoa; phylum Arthropoda; class Insecta; order Diptera; family Drosophilidae; genus Lordiphosa; species Lordiphosa fenestrarum. Next base: position 83,725 of record JAWNNO010006316.1, on the reverse strand, counting down.
AACCCAATCCATACAAAATGGACCAGTACAATTACTTTTTTCAGCCAGATGGCAAACTGTCCCCATTCCAGTCTTGGTCAACCTCTTAAAAATTTGTAAGCGGATTAAGTTCCGCGAATCCTTTTTCTCTTTATATATTCAAAACCTTTTTCTCTATGAAAAAAAGGTATATCTTCGCTTGAAAAAATCTTAGAAATATTTGGAGTAGATTATTTTAAGGTAAAGCAATTGTACTTTATCAAAACAAACGAAAAAGGTCTTCAAACGAGCTGAAAAAATCACCAAAATATGTATTTTTAGCAAATTTATGCTTAAATTAGCAAAAATGTAGGCGAAAAGCATCTAGAATCATCACCAATCCTTTCAACATAGTAAACCTTGTTGCCTAGTGTGGCAACGCCAAATGCATCTATCGATTTGTATAACACCTAGTCGCCATGCAATGGCTGATCTATCTTAAAGCTTCAATTGTCTAAGTTCTCGTATTGTGCTGCCCAGAGCTCGATTCGAACCCGTAATTCCGACTTTCAGATTACTGTGAACCGAACCTTGAACCGAACCTCTTAAGGTATTAAAGCTGAACCTGAACCCGTTCCGAACCCAAAATTTCGGTTCGGTTCAACAAAAATGATAGATTTGAACCATTTCCCAGTGACTTCTTCTGTTATCCTGCTGCAATTATCCACATTACTGTGGAAACACTTTTCGTAAGTGGACTACGAAATTGCAGTTTACTTTAAGGGCTGTATCCAGAACGAACGAAGTTTTTATTTCGTCACAATACTTTTTATAAGTAGAAGCACTTAGTCATTGCTTTGATGGTCATGAGCTGTGTGAAAGTGTTTCTATTTATATAAAGTATTGTGAAATCCCATTCCAACCCAAAATCGAGACAATTCCCTAACAGTTTATGTCGGTTTTAGGTCGCTTACTATATAAACGTGTATAAAACTTGGCTGAACCAAGTTTCAAGCCAAAACCTTGGCCCAAAAACCTTGAACCTCCAAATTCTGAACCTAAACCATTGGTAAAGTTTGGTTCGAACCCGCGAGCCGGAGATCCACGAAATTTTTTGGGTTTGCAGCCGTGGTGCTGCCAAAATGGCTCTTACTGCCAGCCACGCAAGATTTATGTATGGTGTGCGTTAATCGGAAAAAGCGAGGAGAGTATGGAGTATGATTGGAGAATGTTTCTTACAAATTGAAATAAATCGTATAAATGTTGTGTTGCATAATAAATGCAGAAAGAAATGTCAAAATGATGCGCCGCTTTCTGTGAATGAGAAAGTGCATGTGTGGCTTAAAGTTCAGTATGGGCGGACGAAGCGCCATCTGTCATTAAATAATATAAATAATTTCATTCTGTTTGATATACGAACGATGATTTGGATATTGTTCATACAAAAATACAATATTCGCTATAAAAACAAGAAAGAAAGTCGGTGTAGCCCGACTATAACATACTCTGTACCAAGAAAATTTGTCTTTTGATCATAACTCGAAAACCGTTCATCCGATCTTCTTCATTCCTTTGGCGGATCGATAAGTTATCCTAATAACTAAATATGTCCAGTAGAAACAAGCCATCTATCTTCAAAACTGTGGGAGATATGACGTTTTTTCTAAATTGCGGGGGCGGAAGGTGGCGTGGCCAAAATTGAAAATAAACTTGATCTGCCTGCAGACATAAGAAGCATATGTCCCATACACGTCAAACCTCTATCTCTTACCATCTCTGAGATCTGTGCATTCATACGGACAGACAGACAGACAGACGGACTGACGGACGGACAGACGGACATGGCTATATCGACTCGGCTATTGATGCTGATCAAGAATATGTATATATTTTTGGGGTCGGAGATGCTTCCTTCTGCCTGTTACATACTTTTGCACAAACTTATAATACTCTGTGTACCTACGGTACATAGTATAAAAATTGAGGAAAGTTAAGTTCGGCTCGGCCGAATTTTGTACTACTATTCTGACTCTACTTTTGTATGACAGCTATACTATATAGATGTCCGATTTTGACCAAACTTGGCAGAATCTTAGAAAAGCATAGCAAACTAAGAAATACAAAGTTTGGAGGCGATTTCTTTGAAAACAAAAAAGTTTTTCTCTCTAAAACTAGTTTCTTGACCGATCATTCCTATGGCAGCTATAACCTTTAGTCAGCCGATTTTGACAAAACTTTAAAGAATTGTGTGAAAGCATATTAAATAAATATAAGCCAATTATAAAGAGGTTTACATTGAAAACAAAAAAGTTTTTCTTACTAGGACTATTTTTCTAACCTTACTTTTCTATGGCAGCTGTACTATATAGATGTTCGATTTCGAACAAATTTGGCAGAATCGTGGAGAAGCATAGAAAACTAGTAAAAATGGAGTTTGGAGACGTTTGCATGAAAAACAAAACAGGTTTTCTCACTAGAACTAGTTTTTCGAACGATCGTTCCCATGGCAGCTATATGTTATAGTCATCCGACTAATGTCGGTCAGTCGCTTTAAAGATTTTTATATATATTGTGACACTGTGCCTCTTTGGAGCCATTTGAATATGATTAGTTCGGGAACATCTTTAACCAATTCTAAGCCCTAACCTAAGCATCATGAAATTGATAGCTTAAGATAAGGTTCTGAACCACTTTTAAGCTGAATAAACAGATCGAATGTCATAGAACTTATTCACAAACAGATATCAAAACAAATATGATTAATTCCTTTAATTAATCACGGCCATTAACCGTATCATATATTTATGACTAATTTAAAATAAGCTAAATTACTCTAAGCTGGATATCATAAATAACATTATCTCTGTACTCTATACTCACTCACATTTTCCCTTTTTACAGAATTCTTTCTACTTTCCTATTTACTGGCCATCATATTCTATTCGCTGCCCATATTTCTGATACAAACATTTTTGGGACAATTCTCCTCGTCGGGTACCATATCAGCATTTCGTGTATCGCCCATCTTCAAGGGTAAGTTCGAGCATTATAATTTCTATAAATATGTTTATTTAATGTGTGCAGCCTACTTTCAGGCATAGGCTATTCCATTTTGCTGCTTAATCTGGGTACACTCACATACTATAGCATTAATGCGGCTGTTCCACTGATTTATGCGGTCAACTCACTGCACACAGTCATACCCTGGATGAGCTGTAACAATACCTACAATTCGATTAATTGTTCCACTCATGACAAATACGATGAAGATGTAAGTGGATGAACTAATTGTGATATAATTGTTGATTCAGTTTTGAGAGTATTTATTCAAATGACAGGACATCACACAAGATCCACATTCTACTGTGGAGTTTTTCCGGTGAGTATTTTATCGGAGAAAATGTTTGGACCTTGTTTAATCTTCGATTTTTTTTAGGTCCATAGTTGCCTCAACGGATGATGGTGCGAGCTCCCTAACCATTTCCTGGTCTATGCTGATGGGTGTGGTAGCCATCTGGCTGGTGGTTTTGGCTTTGCTGCTGAAGCCCATTTCTTTTGTAAGTGACTGGAAAACTGGTAGACTTAAACTGCAACGAAAGGGAGAACCATCGAATGATTTAGCTTTTTAAAACAGAGAATCAAAGGATCACGAATAATTGATAAATTATAGGCCAGGGACTTGAGTATAACTTATTAAGATGAGAGTGCAAGCAAGTAAGCTAGTAAGTAAGGCGAGATTTCCAAGTTGAAGACAACTTTCGTGAAGTTTTTGACATAGTTTTCGTTTGTAGCATAGAGTTGAAGTTGTGTCCTTTTTCCTGCAAGCAAGAGCTTTAAATGATCAGGAAATTCGCGATCACAAGTTCATTATTGCATTAAGAAAATTGTTGATACAAGTGTGCTACGTTTGATTTGACAAATTACAACTTTTGCATTGAACTCTGGACTTAAAAGAGGAAGCATACCTCAAGAAGGCAGGAAATGAATGGTATATTAAACATATCGTATGAAAGAAAGGTATAGAATCTCACCAGAATCTTTCTGCTACTGGGAAAACTTCATGGAGTTTGCTTCATCGTGTATATTTCTGGCTAAGTTTATATTAGATCTTAAAAAGTAACTTAAGTACTTTATCAAACCGAACTTATTACCATATAAAGGTGTTGCTGTTCGGGTTCAGTTTCCAGAGTTTATAAATGTAAAAGGTTCTAGCGATTCTAGAAAGCCGAACTAAACCGTTTTTGCGGTAGTGAAATCTTAAAAGTTCAGAAAGTTCAGATGATCGAAATGGTTTACAAATGACTCTTCAAAAAGAGTACCATTCTCTTCCGACATCATTTAGTATCATTTATGATCAGACCATTTGAATCAGACCAAGGCCTCGAAGCAAATTCAGAAAATGTTTTTGTCCATTTTTTCTTCACATTTTTTCAAGAATTCTAACTGATAATATTATGCAGCAACTGCTTAAATCTTAAACTATTTAAAGTCAGACCTAAAAACGCATCTGCTTCGCTAGAATTTACTAAAGGGCCTTAAATAGGAAGGAAGAGAGGGAGGGAAGGTTTTGAAATTACTTTTTGAAAAACTTTTGGAAGCGGGAAAAACATATCTTTCAAAGGGACAGTTATCTTTGTCACGGTCGCCATGTAAGTATGTCTTAACATTACGTTCTTCTGGGTCATCTTGTTGACCTAAAACTCGGTTTATAAGGATGAGAAGAGAAATAAGTCTGAAAATGTTTGAAAATGTTTGCTTGCTTAAAGGTAGTATCCAGCATTCCGGAATTTGTTGTTCGTCCCACTATATTATATAAATAGACAACCTTTGGTTGTACGATCATAAGCTGTTCGAAAGTGTTCCTATTTATATAAAGAATTGTGACAAAGTGTGATACATATTCCGGGTGCGGGATACAGACCTTAATAAGAAAATTTGCAGGGGCAAACTATTTATTTTATAAGATTGTAATCAAACTCGGTTTTTAAGTTTTGAGATTTTTAAATTTGTAAAAATTTCATGCTATACATTACCTGACATTTGATTTTCCGATTTTAGAGCTCGGAGTTAAGAACAGTATTCCATAAAATATGTAAAACATCATTTCCAATGAAGAAAAATCCGCTCCTAAGGTTAGAAACTGCATAATGGCAAAACCTGGATACACTTTTCTACTTGGAGATGGCAGAAAAAACTACTTATATCTACCAATTCTTTTCTATACTCTGTACTAAAGTTACTCAGAGTATATTTAGTTGGTGCAAAGGTATATAGCAGCCAGGAGGAAGTAGCTTCGACCCTATAAAGTATATGCATGAGTAATCAGCATCAACAGCCGTGTCGATATAGCTATGTACAGACGGTCATGAACGCTTAGATCTCAGAGATGGTAAGATATAGAGGTTCAACATGTATGAGACTTAGGCAATCAGATCAAGTTTATTTTTATACTCTGTACCGTAGGTACATAGAGTATTATAAGTTTGTGCAAAAGTATGTAACATCCAGAAGGAAGCATCTCCGACCCCATAAAGTATATATATTCTTGATCAGCATCAACAGCCGAGTCGATATAGCCATGTCCGTCTGTCCGTCTGTCCGTCCGTCTGTCTGTCCGTCCGTCTGTCCGTCTGTCTGTCTGTCTGTCCGTATGAACGCACAGATCTCAGAGATGGTAAGAGATAGAGGTTTGACGTGTATGGGACATATGCTTCTTATGATCAAGTTTATTTTCAATTTTTGCCACGCCCCCTCCCGCCCCCGCAATTTAGAAAAACCGTCATATCTCCCACAGTTTTGAAGATAGATGGCTTGTTCCTTCTGGACATATTTAGTTATTAGAATAACTTATCGATCCGCCAAAGGAATGAAGAAGATCGGATGAACGGTTTTCGAGTTATGATCCAAAGACAAATTTTCTTGGTACAGAGTATGTTATAGTCGGGCTTGACCAACTTTCTTTCTTGTTAGTTTTTGCTAAAGTTTTATATAAAGAAGGTATATACCTTTGGGACATTTTCAGTAAACAGTAAACACTTATCGATTCCCGCAAATATTCGTAAAGGTCGGAAGGATGATAGTCAAGTTATAAGCAAAAGAATGTGCGCTGATGCAGCACATAAGAAGGACTGTTTTCAGCTGGAGCAGACACTTTCGTTGATACAGAGTATATTATAGTCGGACTTGACTGTTTTTTATCAGCACATGAATAGTTGAGTAATAATTATTACATGATGCAATATCTCTACAATTTCTGTACAAACTTATATAAACAATTTATCCCCAGATTGGCAAAACGCTGCGCTGTGCTTGTATACTGATGTTTGGCTGCTTCTTGGGCATTTTTGTGTACTTGGTGATACATGAGCAAGTGAATTGGCAAACATTGGCTGTCTATTTGCACCCGCATTTGGATGATTGGACTGCCATATTTGCGGCCATACGACAGGGCATACTAATGTCCAGTTTGGTGTTGGGACCGGGCTGGGGCAGTGTACTCACACTGTCCAGTTACAATAGCTTTCGCAGTGATGCCGAGAAGTTGAGCGGTTGGGTTTGCTTTACCCATGTGATAGTTGGTCTGATGGCGCTGATATGCGGTCATGTGGCCAATGATTATTTTGAGCGTAAGTTGTTATATTTATAAATTGAAGTGCAATTCATTAATGGTTTCACACAGTACACGTGGGCATGTTGCACTACCATTTGGATGAAGGACATGAGCTGCAATTTCTATATCTTTGCTATGGCTATCTGTTTGGCAGTTTTGATACCTTGCCAAATCTTTGGTGTTTTCTATTCTTTGCGGTGATCTTTGTGGCCGAAGTTTGTGCTTTGGTAAGTGGCGAAGAATTTGGTAATAATCCGCTATGAATTACTTGCTATTAAAGGTAATACAACTACTGAACATTTCGACCGCCTTGTTTGATGAATTCGAACAGCTGAGACCCAAGAAGAGATATGTTATGTGTGCCTTGAGCCTGTGCCTTATGCTGACTTCTGTGTACTTCTGCACTCAGGTGGGTGTTTGATATTAGATTAAACCATATTCTAGTTATTTTCGTTTACAGCTGGGCTTCAGTCAGGTCAGTTTTCTGCCACAAATGACACTGCTAAGTCAGCTGATTGTTTCGGGTATTTTAATACTGATGAGCACCTGGATCTATGGACGTGTACGGTTTCAGTGTGATTTGCAATTTATGCTGGGCAAAACGATCTCAAGCGTGAAAATATTTTTCATACGATTTGCCACGCCCTTGTTTTTAATGCTCTGCCTGGTAAGAATTGTTTTTGAAATATTTAGTATATTTTTGGATATTTTTTTTGATATCAAAATTACCATTTTTTAAATACTTTGAATGAAAATTTAAGATCCAAAAATGGAAATCATCCAAGGGATTTTTATACCCTTGCAAGGGGTATTATAATTTTGCCCAGAAGTGTGCAATGCATAGATATATCCATTTCTGACCCCATAAACTACATATATATTCTTGATCAGGGTGACGAGCTGAGTTGATTGAGCTTTGTCCGTCCGTCTGTCTGTTTCTACGCGAACTTGTCTCTCAGTTTTAAAGCTATCGAGCTGAAATTTTTGCACAGAGTCTTCTTTTTGCTGCACACTAGTAATATGTTGGAACCGACCGGCTGGGATGACTATATCTCATATATATCTATATCTCCCATAAGAACAATCGGTCGAAAACTAGTTTTAGTATGAAAAACTTTTTTCTTTTCAATGGAAACGTCTCCAAATTTTGTATTCACAAATTTTCTATGCTTTTCTATAATTTTGCCAATTTTGATGAAAATCGGACAACTATATGGTATAGCTGCCATACAAAAGATAGGTCTGAAAAACAGTCTTAGTTAGAAAAACTTTTTGGTTTTTAATGGTAGCTTGCTGAAAATTTGTATTTGTTTGTTTCTCATGCTTTTACATAATTCTACAAGTTTTTGTTCAAATCGGCTGACTATATCATATAGCTCCCATACGAACGATCGGTTGGAAAATGGGAAAAAGCGTATTTTTTGAAAATATTTAAGCGAGCACTTGCAAGGGTAGAAAAACTTCGGCACAGACGAAGTTAGCTTATATACTTATTAACTCCCTACCTTTGCACAGTTTCAAGTTGCCTACCACCTGCTCCACAATGGCGTGGAGCATGCCCTCATTTGGCTCTGCCAAGGATTCATTTATCTGCTGGCCCTCTCCTTTATGGTCTACAAAATATGTCAGACCAGTGGCACCTGGCGCCAGCGCCTGCGGCAATGTTTTGCGCCACACGATTGGCATCCCGTTGATGCGGACAATCGTCGTTTCTATGAAGAGATTATGGGCACCTCCGAAATGCTTGTCATCGATACCCAAGTCAATGCTGCCTAGTGCCTGAATCATATTGATATATACTTGCCTGTACTTAAGCCAGCAGGTTGAACTGAACTCATTTTATAAACTGATTGAAATGCCTGATGATTTTAAAAGAAAGAAAAACAAAAGAACAAAATGGTACTGATATTTTCCAAATGCTTTAGCTATAGTTAACAATAAACTGGTGATATACAATAGTTGCATATTTAAAATTGTTGCATACTTTTGGTCTTCATATATATGTAGTTTATGTAGATCTAAGGCTTGAGAGATTTATAATTGATATTAAATATATACATGAGTGTATAAAAAACCATAGAATTTTGTATAAATCATGTTTATTTAACTTAAACTAGTGTTCCATATTATCTTAGCTAAGACTGCTATAGGCTTTATATGCTCATGAATTGGGTAAGAATTGTGAATTATTCTTCAAAAGTTGAAACACTGGCACCGTCGAAGGTAAAGCTTGATAGATCTTAAGCAAGTTTACCAAAGGCTGCCTAAAAATGCGAGTCAATTGGGAAAGGGAAGTGTAAGATGGTTTTTACAAGGGGTAGCAAACTTTATAAAGTTTTTTTTTTTAAAGCTTTCCCCTCTACACCTCTTTTCTACAAACGAAAGCTTTTTCAAGAACTTCATAAAGTTTGACCCACCGTGTAAGTCCAGTCTTAGTGCTGCCTCTTGCAGCTAGTTCATCATAATCTAAGCATTCATTATAAATCTGTCCGTACTTCACTTACCAGTGCTTTTTTTTTATCTTCAAAATTAACCATCGCAAATATTTCTGTGATTTTTTTAAGGCGAAGATATGCCACGATAGTTACATGTGTTCAAAATTACCATATTTTTTAACGCCCAAAGTTATGCAAAGGATTTTAAGGATTCAATACAAATCTCTAGACCATTGTAGTGATTTTGCATAGCATATTTTTGGGCAGTATAAAATTCTATAAATTTCATAATCAATTAAGTTTGCGTACAAAAATTTCACAATTGTTTTTGATAGATTGTTTTAAAGCTTAGGGGTAATACTCTATAATAATATTGAAGAGAGTTCAAACCATAGTACAGGTTCCCCATAAAACGTGTGTTAAAGGGGTCCAAATGGGCGTTTTAAGCAGCCTTTATACTAAATTACTTTAAACCAAGAAATGATGAACCATTTCCGAAAACAGATTCGTGTTCAGCCCTCAAAAATCAACTGGAATCACCACCAATTCTTCTATATACTAGAGAAAGTCATATTTTGTTTAACTTTGAAATGGCCCATATAAAGAAAGTAAACGAACAAACAAAGTATGCAATTAAAACAAGAAAGAAAGTCGGTCAAGCCCGACTATAACATACTCAGTACCAAGAAAATTTGTCTTTTGATCATAACTCGAAAACCGTTCATCCGATCTTCTTCATTTCTTTGGCGGATCGATAAGTTATCCTAATAACTAAATATGTCCAGAAGGAACAAGCCATCTATCTTCAAAACTGTGGGAGATATGACGTTTTTTCTAAATTGCGGGGGCGGGAGGGGGCGTGGCCAAAATTGAAAATAAACTTGATCTGCCTGCAGACATAAGAAGCATATGTCCCATACATGTCAAACCTCTATCTCTTACCATCTCTGAGATCTGTGCGTTCATACGGACAGAGAGACGGACAGACGGACGGACGGACAGACGGACAGACGGACATGGCTATATCGACTCGGCTGTTGATGCTGATCAAGAATATATATACTTTATGGGGTCGGAGATGCTTACTTCTGGATGTTACATACTTTTGCACAAACTTATAATACTCTATGTACCTACGGTACAGAGTATAAAAAGGGAAAATAGCTGGAAAAAAAGCAGTAAAATGGAATGACCGCCTACTGCACTACGTGTTGAAAAGTCATTGAATTGATCTTAAAATAAAAAAAGTGCCCATAGCGCCACTTTTAGGCAAATTTACGACTTTTCTCTTACCTAAATCTTCGCGCAGCAATTATGAACCAGCCTGCAGAAAGGAATATGCTATGATATAAGCACATTTACATTCCACCAACTGCACCACGTGCTGTAACGTAATTAAATTGAACTGAAACACAAAATGTGCGCCTACAGCGACGGCATATGAGAAATTTCAGGCTTTTCTCTTTCCTTAAGGGGGGACGCTGGTCTAGAGGGTGCAAAAATGGGCATAATTTATGAATTTTTTGTGACTCAACAAAAAGATCAATCGAAAATCTGTGAAAGAGGTTTTATAATTTAGGTTTTAATATACAAATACAAATTTTTTCGTGTCAATCAAATTCAAAATGGCGGCTGTCCAGCATTTCTTCGGAGGCGCCTCATTTTTAGACGGGTCCATGGCCGAAGATGTAACCTCCTTAATTTTGGTCCTGGAACAAAATCCCGAAAATGTTTAGCTTCTATATAACAACAGCAAGAGACGTACGTAGGATTTTTTTCGATATTTTGTTTTTTCGCGAAATGGTGCACGTTTGAACAAAACATTAAAATTTTCACTATAAAAAAACGACAAAATTGCTGATTAAAAAAAAAACTATGCAATGTAAAAAAAATCCTACGTACGTCTCCGGTGAAAGGTATTTCAAATGTACTGTCAAAATTTCGTATAGATCGGTGAAGAATTGCTCGAGTTATGTCTTCAGCCAGTTCAAAAAAAGTGATTTCGAGAAAAACGCATTTAAAGTTTTAAGTACTCGCCCCGAGTTCCTGAGAGGCGCTGCCTTAGAATGGAAAGTTTGGGCATTTAGACATTTTTACCGGCATCCATCCTTTGGTATGTTATTTTTAAGACCCTAAAGTACCTTTTAAGACAAAAAAAAAATTTCGGTTTTTCCAAAATTCTAGACCAGCTTCCCCCCTTAAATTTCACGCAGCAATTTCGAAAAGATTCAGAAAAGAGTTGTAATTGGACCAAACTGGTCCAGTTGTTTAAAGCAGTAAGTTTACTAACAAACAGACTTTATTGTTGGTGGATTGTTGGATCACTAAAGGATTCTTTTTTAAATATATTTATTAAAAAACTTTACCTTGTCTGAGTATTGAGATGGCGGTTGGTATTGGTGCTAACAATAAGTAATATGAATGCATAATCAAGTACTGAAGTAGCCCATATATATTTGAATTAATATTGAGAGTTATTTGAAGCTTAAGGGCCGATATCTCATCTTCCAATCAGCTGATATGTGTCAGATAAACTTTAATTTTGCTCTGTTATTTGTAGTCTATGTACTGCACTCTGTAGAAGAATAGAAAATGTCCCTACGTAATAGAAAAGTTGTATAAAAAGCAGCCAGCATACATAAATTCATACCTATTTATTATATATTTTCCATATATTGATGACCCAAGTGTGTGTTTCTGAACAATTGAATCGATTCTACAATTGTTTATCAGAGATAAGCCCTCCATTTAAGAGCCGCATGATCAATGTTTCTATGAAATGTGAGAGAAAAAACGCAGTTTGCACTTAGGTATGATTTCGTATGAAAATTAAATTTGCCTTATCTTTGATTTTTGCTAATCGGCTTTTGATGTAATTGTGGTTTTTTCAAAACAAATATCAATTTCTCTCAGCTGTGCGAGCGAGTATTTGGAAATGCACTTGACAATCTGCAGTAGACACTGACACACACGAGACACACACAGACATGAGACACACGAAAGCTATAGCCGTTGATAATAAAAACCGAGGAGACATTGCCAGCTGTGGATGTGCTGAAGTTTTAATACACTCGCAAATTGTGGGGGAAAAAGGGTCTTATAGAATGTGAAGCTTAATTTAGGGAAATTTTAGATTATACTTTTTGTTTCCATAAGCTTAAAAAATGTTGTTTTATAGTTTTTAGAAATTTTGCTTAAAATACCTTTTTTTTCTAAAGTTCAAAATTTTAAGCTGATATTCAAAAAGAATAGTCTACAGAGAGAAAATATTCTATAAAAATCAAACATAAGGGGGCAAACGCGTCATCTTCCTATTTTGTTGATTTTCTATATAATATTTTGAAAATAATATTTTTTCTAAAATTTTGAAATCTTTTCTAAAATTTTGAAAATATTTTTCTAAAATCCTGAAATTGTTTTCTAGCTTATTATAAATATTTTCATAATTTTAAAGAAATTATTTTTCGAAAATATATTTTAAATCGCCTTTGACAGCTTTTTTAAGTCGAATTTCTAAATTTTAGTGCGATTTCGACTGTTTATAGGGTAAAAGGGTATTCAAATTTTGCCCAGAAGTGTGCAACGCATAGAAATATTAATTTCCCACCCCATAAACAACATATATATTCTTGATCAGGGTGACGAGCTGAGTCGATTGAGCTTTGTCCGTCCGTCTGTCTGTTTCTAGGCGAACTAGTCCCTCAGTTTTAAAGCTATCGAGTTGAAATTTTGCACAGAATCTTCTTTTTGCTGCAGACTACTTATATGTCAAAACCGACCGGCTGCGATGACTATATCACATAGCTCCCATAGGAACAATCAGTCGGAAATCTAGTTTTAGTATGAAAAACTTTTTTCTTTTCAATGGAAACGTCGCCAAATTTTGTATTCATAAATTTTCTATGCTTTTCTATAATTTTGCCAATTTTGATGAAAATCGGACAACTATATGGTATAGCTGCCATACAAAAGATAGGTCTGAAAAACAGTCTTAGTTAGAAAAACTTTTTTGTTTTTAATGGTAGCTTGCTGCAAATTTGTATTTGTTTGTTACACATTCCTGCATCCAATTCTACAAATTTTTGTCCAAATCGGTTGACTATATCATATAGCTTCCATACGAACGATAGGTCGGAAAATGGGAAAAAGCTTATTTTTTGAAAATATTTAAGTGAGCACTTGCAAGGGTATAAAAACTTCGGCACAGACGAAGTAAGCTTTCGCGAAAATCCCCTGACTCTAAAGTTATTCAAACAAAATGCCAAATTTGAGTAATTCTATCTTGTTAGTTCCGCCAGATTAGCGCCAAAAAATATAATTAACAAATATATACATATATTTCCATGCATTGCAAACTTCTGTCTACAACTGAATTACTCTCTGGACAGAGAGTATTCGATTGTAACAACACGACGACACTCATCCATCGGATGCTGGCAGGGTTTTTTTTTTTGCAGTTGTCGACAACAATTCAGATTCAGTTTGCCGGCATCGTTTCTTCTAATTAGTACATCAATTTAAAGTAAACGCGAGCACACAAAAAATAATTAAATTTTTTTTTCACAGCTTTTTTTTAATCGCCGTTGCGCTATTTGTTTGCATTAATTACTCATTTCAAGTGCAATGCCATTTGACTTGGTTTGGCTGTAGCTAATCTAGATTCTATATTTGTCCATCATGGTCTATGAGACATCGTATGAGACGGGTCAGAAGCCCTTTCGGCCGGATCTGCAGCGTGGCAGATGGGAGAGGCCAACGGATTATATATTTGCCTGCTTTGGCTTGGCCCTGAAATTGGATATATTTGTGGCTTCCTATTGGTTTTTCTTCGACATGGGTTGTAAGTATATTTATCTGTGTTGCTAGATAAGAATTATCTAACTCAACAACAATTGGCTAATATTTGAACATACTATATTAGGGGCGTTGCTTTTAGGGGGAGGCATCTCAATACAAAAACAAAAACAGTCGTTCAGTTTTGACCTTAACATAATCGGATCAAATGAGGAAGGCACCTAAAAACACTGTTGGGCTGTGTAATTTTTAACGCTTTACAATCTCACGACAGTTTTTTTTTCAAAACTTGCACGTGGGCGGAGTCGAAGCGTGTTTAGCTTATGTGGTATACAAATTATCAACATATAAACAATTACAAGCTGCGGCAGGTACGTGGGTTACTATTTATATTTCTGGAATGGCAAAGATTTGTAAATCAAAATGGCTTTACTTTTGTTCAAAATATGCTCCATGAAAGTGTATGCACTTTTGCATACGCACAAACCCTTTTTCGAACCACTTTGACCACTGAGGTTAATTTCTGTTGTTTGGGAATAAAATGACTGTGTCCAGCGAAAGAATTGATCGTTCAGCAAGTATTAGAAAAATATGGCATCAAAAATAGTTGCTGCTGAATGAACGAAAAGAGGAGAGAAAACAAGAAAGAAAGTCGGTATGGCCCAACTATAACATACTCTGTACCAAGAAAATTTGTCTTTTGATCATAACTCGAAAACCGTTCATCCGATCTTCGCCATTTCTTTGGCGGATCGATAAGTTATCCTAATAACTAAATATGTCCAGAAGGAATAAGCCATCTATCTTCAAAACTGTGGGAGATATGACGTTTTTTCAAAACTGCGGGGGCGTGGCCAAAATTGAAAATAAACTTGATCTGCCTGCAGACATAAGAAGCAGATGTCCCATACATGTCAAACCTCTATCTCTTACCATCTCTGAGATCTGTGCATTCATACGGACAGACAGACGGACAGACGGACAGGGCTATATCGACTCGGCTGTTGATGCTGATCAAGAATATATATACTTTATATACTCTGTATACTTATAATACTCTGTGTACCTACGGTACAGAGTATAGAAATAGAGAATTTTCTACTTGTAATAAGAATGTTCGTTGTCAGAAGTTCACTAAGAATGAAAATTCTTGCTCCAAGTATGAAATTCTCTATTTTCTTTTCTTTTCGATGAATGTTCGATGTGAGAAGTTCGATAAGAATGAAAATACTTGATCCAAGTATGAATTTATGATACCGTTTTACTCGATTCAAGAGCTTTAATACTTGTTCCAAGTACGAATCGTTCTCAAATTAAGCAGAATAGTTCTTGAAACAAGTTTGAAACATGCTCAAATTCAAGATTGCTCATTCTTGAAACAAGAGCATAAAGCATTGTCAAAATCCCAAAAATGTTCTTTCTATTATCAAGAGCTCATTAGATTCAAGATTAAGATCGTTTACTCTCTGGTCGATAGCTTTCCCACACATCCCTCTCCAATAAAAAAGAAAACTGAGAGAGCGAGCTCAACGCTGTGTTCCCTCAAATGCGCTTGCTCTCCTCGCTGTTTCTTTACCTCTGTTTTTTTGCCTAAGAACACTATACTGAGAAAGAATCTAGCTCGATTTCATGAACGAAATTCTTGAAAACTTAAGGATGAAAAAACTTTTCGTTCGTTCCTTAATTTATTCGATCTGCTTTTTATACTCTGTACCGTAGGTACATAGAGTATTATAAGTTTGTGAAAAAGTATGTAACATCCAGAAGGAAGCATCTCCGACCCTATAAAGTATATATATTCTGGATCAGCATCAACAGCCGAGTCATGTCTGTCATGTCCGTCTGTCCGTCTGTCTGTCCGTGTGAACGCACAGATCTCAGAGATGGTAAGAGAGTGAGGTTTGACATGTATGGGACATATGTTCTTATGTCTGCAGGCAGATCAAGTTTATTTTCAATTTTGGCCACGCCCCCTCCCGAACCCGCAATTTAGATAAAAAAGTCATATTTCCCACAGTTTTGAAGATAGATGGCTTGTTCCTTCTGGACATATTTAGTTATTAGGATAACTTATCGATCCGCCAAAGGAATGAAGAAGATCGGATGAACGGTTTTCGAGTTATGATCAAAAGACAAATTTTCTTGGTACAGAGTATGTTATAGTCGGGCTTGACCGACTTTCTTTCTTGTTTTCTCTGAGTGTACGTAATGTCAGCTTAGAGCTTTGAGCGGACATCAGATGTTAGCAGATGTATGAGAGAAGTTTTGGGACAATAATTTAGAAATTTTGGTTGAGAAAATGGAAATTTGGCAATGTGTTCCTTGTTTTCCGACTAAACTTCGGTTTGTATGGTCCATGAACCCCAAAGAAATGGGAAAATAATCATTGCTGCTTGCAGATGATGTAAGTAAGATAAGGTATCTCTCTGCTCTATGGGTCAAATCTTTGCCAATTCGGGAATATCAGCCTCAGGTCGGATAAGAAATACAAATACTATTAAGGTTTTAAATAGCTTGTCAGGTTTCACCTGTATTAATCAACTTTCATCAAAATATGCATATTTCTAGTATTTGGAATGCTGCCCTACTATATCTATATGGTTTTATATCTGGTGCCAATTCTGGTTATCCACTCGTTTATGGGTCAGTTTTCCAGCAGTGGTTTTATATCCGCTCTGCGTATTTCACCATTTTTTAAAGGTAACACCCCCGAGTAACCCAGTACTACTCAGAGACTAATGCAACTTACTTTCACGCCAGGCATGGGCTATATCAGCCTGATATTGAGTGTCACCTTGTTGATCTACTACAGCATCTTTGCGGCTGTGCCACTTTTATTTATATTCAACTCATTTCGACCCACCTTGCCCTGGAGCTGTGAGGCTGTACACACCTGGTATAATAATACCGAAGAGCCGTTTACGGTAGGGAAATATGTCTATAAATCAGACTGGAAACTGTTATACAAACATAAATATCTGCCCCCAAAGATTTGCAATTTGAATAGTACAGAAATGGATAAGTTTTTGGAGAACAGCAATGACACGGAAACCTATACCATAATTCATGTGCCTTCGGTCTTGTATTTCAGGTATGTGCTCCATTTACCATGCATGTGATAATCATTTCAATTCACAGGGATCATTTTGAGTCCATGAAAGAGCAGGGCATATTTACCTTTCGTCACGATGACTACGAACTCTCCTGGCACTTTGTTGGTCTTTTTGTGCTGGTTTGGTTAATAATTGCTGGCATATTCTATACCTGCTCCGAGACAGCGAAATTTGGCCGACTTTTGCGTTACTTGGTCAGCGGCACAGTGGCTCTAATGCTGATCTGCTTTGTGCGTTTTCTATTTCTACCGGGCGCACTGGAGGGACTGACACATTTTGCTAAGCCACGACTGGATGATATGTTTCATGGTGGACTCTCAATGCCCATCATGATGCTACAGGCCCTGGGTGCTGGCTGGGGTAGTGTTATTACCCTGTCCAGCTTCAACAGTTTCAAGACCAACATCATCAGCTACAGTTGGATCATTGCCTTTGGACAGAGTTGCGTCTATATTATGTTTGGCATGGTCACCTTCATGCTGGATAGTTTCTTTCAGGGTAAGTTTTGTTGGTTTGAACAATTTGAACGAAACGATTTCATTTTCTCACAGAGGTGAGAAGTTCGGATTCATTCACGGGCTATGTGGATAGTCATTGGATGCTTTACTTGTCGGGCGCCAGTGCCTTGGCCTCTATGGAATGGCCCAATTTCTGGACGATTCTGTACTACAGCATGCTGTTAATGGCAGCCCTGATTGTTATGGTAAGTTATCGAGTCTGTTCTTGCAGAAGTACTCCAATCTTGGTCATTCTTTACACAGATCACTCAAGTCTTCACCATACTCAAGACACTGTTTGATGAGTTTGAAGTGCTGCGTTTGCACAAGCGTGAGGTTACATTTGGTTTGTTGGGCGGTCTGTCCTGCTGTTCCTTCCTGTTTTGCACCAATGTAAGCCGATTTATAAAGAAAAAGCGTGGACTTTGTTGTAACTCTGTTCTTATTTTTCCAGCATGGCATTATAAATTTCACCATCTTATCCCTGGATGCCATCTATTCGCATAGCTTGCTACATTTGCTGCTCATTCTGGTGGTTCTGTGGCTGTATGGACGTCAGCGTTTTCAGCGTGATATTGAGTTTATGCTGGGTCAGCCATTTGCATCTTGGAAAATTTTCACATTGCGGTTTATTGCTCCCATAATGCTGTTATGGCTGCTGGTTTGTATACTCTAGTTGTTAAGACTTTGTACTTATTATGGTCTTCTATGGTTTTACATAATTCTACACACTTTGTTCAAAATCGAACGTACTGTATAATAGGTCTGAGAAGTAGTTTTAGTATGAAAAACTTTCTTATATAACTTTCTATAGCATATAGTTGCCATATGTTGCTTGATTTCGCCAAAGGAATCGTAAAGATCACATGAATGATGGTCGAGTTATAAGGAAAACATACCCTTTTGATGGGCAGCACCGGCCGCTAAGGCCTTATGTAGCACTTCACACACTTTATGGCTTCTTTGACACTTCTAACTAGGGTAGACGAACATTTTAAATATATCCATATTGATATCTTTGACGATTTTGTAAAAGTATCATTTAAAAAATATTGATATCGATATTTATGGTTAAAAATATCGTTAGTATCGATATTTTCTCAAAAAAGAAGCATTTTCTTTAGAATAATTGGATCGTTAAAGTAATTAAGTTGTCATTTAACAAGTTTTTTAACATATAGATGGGTTTTTGCATTTAAAACAAGAAAGAAAGTCGGTCAAGCCCGACTATAACATACTCTGTACCAAGAAAATTTGTCTTTTGATCATAACTCGAAAACCGTTCATCCGATCTTCTTCATTTCTTTGGCGGATCGATAAGTTATCTTAATAACTAAATATGTCCAGAAGGAACAAGCCATCTATCTTTAAAACTGTGGGAGATATGACGTTTTTTCTTAATTGCGGGGGCGGGAGGGGGCGTGGCCAAAATTTAAAATAAACTTGATCTGCCTGCAGACATAAGAAGCATATGTCCCATACATGTCAAACCTCTATCTCTTACCATCTCTGAGATCTGTGCGTTCATACGGACAGACGGACATGGCTATATCGACTCGGCTGTTAACGCTGATCAAGAATATATATACTTTATGGGGTCGGAGATGCTTCCTTCTAGATGTTACATACTTTTGCACAAACTTATAATACTCTATGTACCTACGGTACAGAGTATAATAAAGCAAATCCCCTTTTGTTGATTACGTTAAGAAGAAAATTTCATATAGCTTATGACATTATTCCATATCAATCCAGAATTTCGCCTTTAAAGAACGAGTCGTTCCTTAATTCGTAAAAAACTAAAAACATATAAATATAAGAAGTAAGAAAGTCGGTCAAGCCCGCCTATAACATCCTCTGTTCTTGCCAAACATTGTCACACAAACAGTGTCAAGGTGTGTAAAGTGCTGCCCAACTCTGTTTCAGCCGGTGCTGCCAAGCATAATCGCTTGCTTTCCCTATAACTCGTCTATCTTTTATCCGATCTCTACCATTCTTTTGGGGGATCCATATATTACATATTACTGATTACGAAAACAAAAATTTACCAATGGGTTCACAAATTATAGGTTAAAGTACAACTCGAGATTGACCTAAGCATAAAACTGGACTGATCTAAGAGCGCAACAGGATAGAACTAAGCGTAAAAAGATATTGGTTGTATGTTTTACATCAAACAACAAAATAGCTTAAGCTGTACTTTTACTTGTCTGATATCGCAAAATAATTTGCTCAAATGAAATATCAGACTGGGAGAAGCATTAGTAGTAGGCTATCTGAGTTCTTTTAAGAGTATTTTGACAGCCAACTCACTCTGACCTAAGGTATACTTCACCCAACTCAAATGAGATCTCGCCAAGTGAATATATACAGCTTAAGTATCAAAGAGTTTTGTCCAAGCTTAAATCGTTCTTAAGCTGCATAAATAGCACATTGAGTTCTAAAATTTCTTAAATTAACCAATCCATACTCTATACCATCAATTTGCGGACTTAAGTCTTAAATGAAGTATTATACTCTTGATTCAAGTTCGAAATCAAGTTTTTTTATGGCTTCTTGTACTTCGTCAACTGTAAATCTTAACACACGAAACGAAATTTCTTGTTTTTTCACTCATCTACATCATTCTTGGATATAAGTATACAAACAACTCGAAGTCAAAAGTAGATATTCCTGAAATGAAGTAGAATCCATTCTTGATAAAAAGCGGGGGGATTGTACTCTTGCACTTTAGGCTCCCCCCTTACTTTCCTGGCCCAGAAATTTGAATTCTCGTCCCTAAAATAGACAACAAGAAGGAAAGTAGGTCAGGCCAGACTGTAATATACTTCGGTACCAACAAAAGTGTATGCTCAATATGCATTTTGATGCTGCAATTTATCTTTATCTTAAAAAACAAGAAAGAAAGTCGGTCAAGCCCGACTATAACATACTCTGTGCCAAGAAAATTTGTCTTTTGATCATAACTCGAAAACCGTTCATCCGATCTTCTTCATTCCTTTGGCGGATCGATAAGTTATCCTAATAACTAAATATGTCCAGAAGAAACAAGCCATCTATCTTCAAAACTGTGGCAGATATGACGTTTTTTCTAAATTGCGGGGGCGGGAGGGGGCGTGGCCAAAATTGAAAATAAACCTGATCTGCCTGCAGACATAAGAAGCATATGTCCCATACATGTCAAACCTCTATCTCTTACCATCTCTGAGATCTGTGCGTTCATACGGAGAGACAGACAGACAGACGGACGGACGGACATGGCTATATCGACTCGGCTGTTGATGCTGATCAAGAATATATTTATGGGGTCGGAGATGCTTTCTTCTGGATGTTACATACTTTTGCACAAACCTATTATACTCTATGTACCTTTGGTACAGAGTATAAAAACTAACATACACGGTCATCTTCACTAGCTATTGGCGCCAGCTTTGAACTGACTAGCCATGAAAAAGCTTCTCACTGTAAGTCTCGTCTCTCTTGTGGGAAGTTTCGAAGCAAGTTAAGAGATTGAGAGATCCTTTGGGCTGTGTATTATCCATATTTATTCAAACTTCAACTTGCTTACCTCCCTCTTTTGCAGCTAATGGGCATATTTATATCGTTTATGGAGCACATGTACTCATCTGTGGCACTGTTAATACTTGGCTTTTTGCTCATGGTGATACCCCTAATGGCCCTACCCGGCTACGGAGCCTATACCATGTGGCTGGGAACGGGTACTTTGGGTGTACGTTTTCGACGAGCTTGCCGTGCCACGGACTGGTATCCCCTGGAAACGGAAGATCGTCAGAAATATGAGGAAGCCATGGGCACAACAGATCTGACCCATCAGTTGTACGAAGTAACCGAGGATGTGAATTGATTGTATAAACGTTTTGGAGGAAAATGTAAATGTTGTCTATAATTTATTTGGGCAAATCCGCTTCAGATGTTTCAGACATAAATTTGGGCGCTCTACGCTGTCTCCGGAATTCCTCATAGCCGGCCCGATCCTCCGGATTGGCTGGCGTCCAGTCTAGGGGCTTCAAACGATTCTTCAGGCTATCGCACAGGGTGTCGCGCTTGCGTATCATGATGTAAAACACGTACAGAGGTATCAACATCACCGAGGACACAAAACTGGCCCAACCTATACAGATGGCCCACAGCGGATAGGAAATCTTGTTATAGCTGATGGTCCGAATAAAAATAATGCTCGTAAAAAAAATAAACTAATTATATTAATAACATCAAGTTGCTCCATGTCCGACTTACGATCAAGACGGCGGGGGTGATCCACTGCCAAGAGATCTTCCAGTATAGACTCGGTCGCTTACCCAACATGTACTCCACATCCAGCATGAAGTTCTCCATGCCATAGATAAAGGCCACCATAATGATTTCCACCAAGCAGATGACTATAACGGCTATGGCCGAGGAATACCAATCGAATAGCTGTAGTATGAACATGCCACCCTGGTTGAAGAATGATTTAGTTGTGGGTTCATGGGGGATGGGCATGGGCCAAACCTACATTCGTGCACATAATGGTGGCCATCAAGAAGAACAAAATACTCATAACCAAGTTAAGTTTCCATTTATGTTTCCTCAGCAACTCAATTTCATCCAACATCGAAGAGGTAATGGCCTCCAGTTGTACAAACTAAAGGTGGAAAACTTGAGAATTTTACCCGACTGTCAAAACCGGCTGCCACCTACCACCGTGTCAATGCCCAGTAGGAAAAGCATTACAAAAAACAGCACCGCCCAGAGCTGTGGCAGAGGTAACATGGCTATGGCCTCGGGATATGTAACAAATGCCAAGCCGGCTCCCCCCGTGGCCACGGTGGCCACTGGTATGCCCGATTTCTCTGTGAGTTGGAATTAATTCTAAATATGCCACCTCCTTCGTCTGTCCTCGCCACTCACCCGACAAGAATCCCAACACCGAGAACACCACAAATCCTGCAAAAATACTGGTAAACACATTGATTGCTGGTATCAGAATACAATCAAATTTGGCCTTGTTACGAAAATTATTATAACTGGCCATGTTGACAATGCCTCCCCAGCCGGGTCCCAGGCCAAAGAACATTTGAATTGCCGCATCGGCCCACACCTTTAGATCCAGCAGACGATCCCATTGCGGATATAGGTAAAACTTGATGCCAGTCCAGGCTCCCGGCAGTGTAACACCACGTACAAACAGACAAAAGAGTAATAGATATGGAAACGGTGCCGTAAAGTAGACCACCTTGCCCACCTGAACAGACAATTTTGGATTGGATTAGACTAAGGTAGGGGGGTAAGAATTCAAGTAAAGGCTAAAGTGTGAGTCCCGGAACAACCGGAAAGAGCTCTTAATTAATCCGATATTTTCTTAAATTTTTGTTAAATTTTCTAGATATTTTTCTTAAAACCTTCTTAAATTTAGGGCAGAATATTTATAAATAGGGCGACTACCATTGAAGTTAGTAAAAGGTTCTTTCTTAAATTTACAAACAATTTGCGAATTCGCCCTCAAATTTGATGACTGTTTGGTCACTGTTTTGGTCACTGTTTTGGTGACTGCTTTGGTCACTGTTTTGGTCACTGCTTTTTATTTTTTTTTGTAGCCGCGTTAGAAACATGGAAAGCCGACTCGATCGCGGAAATGCGTTCGAAGTGTGGAACTCTCACCGCACTAAAATACCGCCAACTAGCCCGTTTCCCGGAGGAACTGCCTTTCGGTATTGGTTCGCCAGGGGGGAATGCCCTTAGGCTCATCTAGGACACTCTCCTATGTCTTGAATTGCGGTCACACTCGGCGCGACGCAGTTTTTGGTAAGCTATTGTGGCCATATTGCGTACTGCAGACCAAATCTCTGTCGAATCAAGCATAATGCTTACCAGGTTACAAGCGGCTGGTGTCCTCCCCCATCCTCATGCTCAATTCAACTCCTCATGCTCAACTCATTGAATGTCGGACAGACAAACTGCTTGGTCACAGGTCACTATTTAATTCCCTGTTTTGGGTCACTGTATTGGTCAGTATTCACTGTTTGGTTATCATTCGATCACTGTTGTGGACACTGATCAATGTTATGGTCACTGGTCACTGTTAAGGTCACTGCTTGGTCACTGTATTAGTCCCTGTTTAGGTCACTATTATGGTAACTTTTCACTGTTAAGGTCACCATTTTGTTCACTGGTCACCATTTTGGCAACTAGTCACTGTTTAGGTCACTACTTTGGTCACTTTTCACTGTTAAGGTCACTATATTAGTCACTGGTCACTATTTTCTCAAATAGTCACTAATTTGGTCATTACTTTGGTCGCTTTTCACTGTTAAGGTCACTATTTTGGTCACTAGTCACTGTTTAGGTCACTACTTTGGTAACTTTTCACTGTTCAGGTCACTACTTTAGTCACTGGTCATTATTTTATCAACTAGTCACTGTTTAGGTCATTACTTTGGTCACTTTTCTCTGTTAAGGTCACTATTTTGGTCACTAGTCATTGTTTAGGTCACTCCTTGGTCACTTTTCACTGTTAAGGTCACTATTTTGTCAACTATTCACTGTTTAGGTCACTACTTGGGTCACTTTTCACTGTTAAGGTCACTATTTTAGTCACTGGTCACTATTATATCAACTAGTCACTGTTTAGCTCACTATTTTGATCACTTTTCACTGTTAAAGTAACTATTTTGGTCACTAGTCACTGTTTAGGTCACTCCTTTGGTCACATTTCACTGTTCAGGTCACTATTTTGTCAACTAGTCACTAATTTGGTCACTACTTTGGTCGCGTTTCACTGTTAAGTTCACTATTTTATTCACTGGTCACTATTTTGCCAACTAGTCACTGTTTAGGTCATTACTTTGATCACTTTGCACTGTTAAGGTCACTATTCTGGTCACTATTTTGTCAACTATTCACTGTTTAGGTCATTACTTTGGTCACTTTTCACTGTTAAGGTCACTATTTTAGTCACTGGTCACTATTTTATCAACTAGTCACTGTTAAGGTCATTACTTTATTCACTTTGCGCTATTAAGGTCATTATTTTGGTCACTAGTCACTGTTTAGGCTACTACTTTTTCACTTTTCAATGTTTAGGTCACTATTTTGGTCACTGGTCACTATTTTGAGCACTGCTTAGATCACTTTTTTTGTCACTGTTTTAGTACCTGTTTGGGTCCCTATAAGTCACTGTTTTCGCTACTGAAAGTCACTTTTTTGGTCACTGTTTGGTTGGTGTTTGTTTACTATTGGGTCACTAGTCACTGTTTAGGTCACTGCACTGTTTTAGTCCTTGTTTGGGTCACTATTGTGGTCACTGTTTCAGTGTCTGTTAGTCACTGTTTTGGCTACCGTAAGTAACTGTTTTGGTCACTGTGTGGTCATCGATTCGTTACTGTTTGGTCCCATCTTTTTCAAAATTAAAATGGTAATTTTTTTTTAAAATCAATCACAACTTTCATTTTGTTTGCAGTATAGTTAACAAAAAATGGTACTAAAAGCATGGTTTATCCACCATGAACTACCCGATAAGGTTCAGAACGTTAACATAAGATGCTACTCACACTGAGCACATCTTGCATCTAACATCCAAAATCATGAGTTTTAAATATTTTCCAAGACAGTATTTGCCATGTTTGTAGTTCTATAGTTCTATAAGACAGTGATCCGCTTAGTAGTTTGTCGGAATAAAGAATGAAGGCTGCACAGCCAATAGTTATTAAGCTTTTTAACTCAGGACCTGGGTTTTCAGATGTGATCAGTGTGAATAGGCTATAAGCTTAGAGTCTTCGGGAATCAGTAAATCTGAGTACATACTTTTTTGTGCCCTACTTTAATGGAAATGCAGAAGTGTTGAAATAAAAAACTTGTTACTTGTATTAAACAGATTATTAATAATAACATCTTACCGACTTGATGCCTCGCACCACACACAGATAGATAATAGCCCAGGTGATCAGCAAACTGATAAACTGTGGCCACACCATGCCACCCAAATCCGAAATGCCTGACGATAAGCGTAAAACTTCTCGACTGCAAGTAAATGAGCTTAGGTTCTGTGAAACAAAAAACCCAAGCCTAAAGTACTTACTGAAAGAACTCATCCGCCGAGGTGACAAAATGTCCTGTGCTGTTCTCCTTGTCCAGCTTAGTTCAAAATGTTACATTATGCCATGTAGTAAGATTATTTTGATTCAACAGCTTACCTCCTCAACGGGTACACAATTCTCCGTATTCCAGTCATGATTACAGTGCACCCAGGGCACAGTCTTGAAGAAGCAATAGTACAGCATGCGTATGGGATACGAAATGATGACCGAATAGTAGCACACACAGTACAGATTAACCATCACCTGGGCATAGCCCGTACCCTTCAGTATGGGCGCCATGCGAAACATGCCCGTACAGCCGGTACCCGAGAATTGGCCAATCAGAACTTCCATATAGAACAGGGGGACGCCGCACAGGATTACCATCAGCAGGTAGGGCACCAAAAAGGCTCCTAACAATACAAAAAAAAAAAAAAGATTATCCTTCGAGCCGGATTTGAACCAGCGACCTATGGATTTCAACATATCGCGATCCAGTAACTGATGGTACAAGAGCAAGCGCTATCTGGGCCGGGGTATTGTTTGGCCCAGAGTCCTGCCTCTGCTCGCAACACCAAGCCTCGGAAACTCTACAGTCCACCGCTCTACCAACTGAGCTATCGAAGGCATACGCCAGCCGGTGACCCAAGCGTTGTGAAAAGTGGGCAAAGCTGCAAACAGCTTTCATTCAGCTTTCACTCGAAAGCTAAAAATCCACTTGCACTTGCTGCGCTATTTTCGGGCACAAGCTTTGAGCTCACTCATCCAAATCAAAACATGCCACAGCAAACACACATAGGTACATATGCACATATGTACATATATCTCTCTGAGCGACTTACCGCCTCCACTGCGGTAGCACAGATACGGAAATCGCCACACATTTCCAATGCCAATCGCATAGCCAATGCACGAGAGTACAAACTCTGCTTTCGAACTCCATTGACCACGATTCACATCACGCACTATTCGCTTCTGTTTGCGCGGGGAAGTGGTATTTGCTGCCATTCATTCGGCATGCGGCAATTATCGTTCGTTTTTCTTTTCTGTTTAGACTATTTTCCTCTCAAAATGTGTCACTTTATGACACGATTTCAAAATGCTGTTAATCTTGTTTCGGTTAGCCTTAAAGCCGCTTCTAAATCTACAGAATATCCAACTCTAAAATAACAACCTGTAGTCCAAATATCAAGTTCGTAGCCTGAACCACTTTTGAGATATGGCTTTGAACCACTTGTTGAACCGGTTTTGAACCAGAAAAATATCCCACTCCATATTATTAATATATATACCAAATTTCAAGTTGGTAGCTTGAATATCTTTCAAGATATGGCTCTGAACCACTTTTGAACCAGTTCCATATTCGTTCCGGTTCCAACGGGTTCTGAACCAGTATAATATCCAACTCCATATTATTAGTATAAAAACAAAATTTGAAGTTGTTAGCTTGAATAGCTTTCAAGATATGGCTCTGAACCACATTTGAACCGGTTCCATATTTGTACCGGTTTGCACCGGCTTTGAAACAGTTAAATATACAACTCCGTATTCCCATTATTTATACTTAACTTCAAGTTCGTAGCTGGAACTACATCTGAGATATGGCTCTGAACCACTTTTGAACCTGTACCATATTTTCACCTATTCGAACCAGCGCTGAATCAGTTTAATATCCAACTCCATATTACCAACCTATATACCAAATTTCAGTTTCGTAGCTTGAATAGCTTCTGAGATATGGCTCTGAACCACTTTTGAACCGGTTCCATATTTTACCTGTTCCAACCGGCGTTGAACCAGTAAAATATCTAGCCCCATATTACCAATATATTTACCAAATTTCAAGTTCGTAGCTGGAACTACATCTGAGATATGGCTCTGAACCACTTTTGAACCTGTACCATATTTTCACCTATTCGAACCAGCGCTGAATCAGTTTAATATCCAACTCCATATTACCAACCTATATACCAAATTTCAGTTTCGTAGCTTGAATAGCCTCTGAGATATGGCTCTGAACCACTTTTGAACCGGTTCCATAATTTCACCTGTTCCAATTGACGTTGAACCAGTAAAATATCAAACTCCATTTTACCATTATTTTTACCAAATTTCAAGTTCGTAGCTGGAACTACATCTGAGATATGGCTCTGAACCACTTTTGAACCTGTATCATATTTTCACCTATTCGAACCAGCGCTGAATCAGTTTAACATCCAACTCAATACTACCATTAAATATACCAAATTTCAAGTTCGTAGCTGTAACAACATCTGAGATATGGCTCTGAAGCACTTTTGAACCAGTTCCATATTCGATCCGGTTCGAACAGGCTTTGAGCCAGTAAAATATCCAACTTCATATTTTCCCGCAACAGACCAATTTTCAACTTAAGGAAATGGCTTTGAACCGCTTTTGAGCCGGTTCACAGACATGACTGTCTATAGATAGGTAGTTACTTCCGGCTGACCCCAGATGGGGTCACACCTAGACCTTAGGGTCCTTAATGAGGCCAGGTGATTATTTGGGTATGTTTGACTTAGAAATCCAGGAGAATTTTTGACGTTTTGGCAAATGCCCATAATTGTTTTGGGGCCGCTTCCTCCAAAGAAGAGAACCGTGGGGTGTGCAGAATTTTTAATCTTATCGTGGCAATTGCTGGACAGCTGCAAATGAGATGTTCTAGAGTTTCTGCGACTTCCGTGCATTTCCTGCTGGTGTCCTCTGTCGTTATGGCTGCTGGGCAGTGTCCCAAAGAGCAATCTACAGTCTCTTCTCTGGAGCTGTAGCAGATAGTGCGTAAGTTTTATGTCTCTTCTTTTGCACATAATTTGAGAGATTCTGCATCCGTTGGTGTTTTCCCACCTTGCCTCTGCTTCTTTCTCTGCATTACTGTCTATAACTATGACTATTTCCTGAACGTGAAAGTCCGTTCAGCATTTTAACCATTCATTCACTTTTATATAGTATGTAGAATATTTTTGTAGATTTATGTGAGGATTCTAAAGCAATTCAAATGTTTTCTAGGAATTTAATTGAAAGTGAAGCTAGCTCTAAAAAACCAATAGTAAGCTGAACCTGTGCCTTAAAAAACTAAGTGAATCTTAAAGTCGGTTTGGCTTATCTTACTGAAGTTCTTAGTGGTTTGCTTTCACTCAACTATTAACCATTTCTAAATTGATTCCGATTCAGAATAAACTGCTAAGTGTGTTTCGAAGCTTTAAAACCAGTTGCCAATGACAAAATTTAACTAAAATGCTCCAAGAAAGTGGCTTGCAATTATACAATTAGCAAGCGTTTCACTTAGCACTTTGTCTTTCTACCAGAGGTCAAAAATAATCCACAACACTTAATATTAATGTGTTTCTCACTGACGGAAACACAAAAATCAGAAAAATTACTGTTTCTCACTGTGCTTTGGTTTTTTGAGAAAGGCTTTTGTGTTTTCTCTTGACTGTTAATTTTTGAGACATCAAATTATCTGTCCTTAAAAAACACTTTAAAAAGACACATAAAGTGCTCAAAGTGTTTTTTGTTAACAGTTAAAAGATAACAGAAAAACAAAAGAGGATGTCAATAAGTGGAATTATTCTATGAGTTGCCATTTACTTGGTGGATTTGATTGGACAATGATATACACAAATTTTTCATTCACCAGTTTTTACATATTCAATGTACCAAAGGCAAACCACCAAGTACAGGGTTGCCCATATTCGACGGACCCATCTGGCAACGCCATAACTTTTGACAGAGATGTCAGATCGCTTAATGACATAACGCGTTTGAAGCGTCAGTCCAAGCAGATTTTTAACATGGAACAATACACGCCACGCGAGCGCTCTGAAATAGTTGAAATTTACATTCAACAGAACAAGTCAATTGTGAAAACTCAACGTGCTTTTAAAAAATTAAAAAATGTGAATAAGAAAACCGTAAATAAGCAAAATTGCCGTATTTACGCCACTGAAAATCCTCAGGAGATTCAAGAAGTGCCTCTTCATGACGAAAAAGTCACAGTTTGGTGCGGCGTTAGTGCGAAAACGGTCATTGGGCCGTTTTTCTTCCAAAATGAAAATGGCCATGCTGTTACCATCAACCAGGAGCGTTATCGCGACATGATGACCAATTTTGTGATGCCAATTATTCGTCGAAAGCGTATGAGGCAGTTCTGGTTTCAACAAGACGGCGCTCCACCTTTTCTGAAGAAATTGTTTCCGGGCCGTTTGATGTCGAAAAGTGGTGATTTGGACTGGCCACCGCGTTCGCCCGATTTGACGCCGCCTGACTTCTTCTTGTGGGGATATTTGAAGTCAAAGGTTTACGTTAACAAGCCAAGGACCGTAGAAGAGCTCAAGGACAACATTCGTGAAGAAATAGCCGCTATTCCGGCCGAAATGTTGGCGAAAACGATGGAAAATGCTGCAAAAAGGGCACAATACGCCATCAACGCCAGAGGCGGCCATTTGAGAGATATCATATTCAAAAATTGATGTAAACAAATCTACTTGGAACAAATTAAATGATTAAGATTGCCAACCGAAAAATTTTTATTTTTTTCTTTGATTTTTTTAAAAAAAAACATGGGTCCGTCGAATATGGGCAACCCTGTACATCAACCTTGTTCAATCGCATGTGACTGCCAAAAAGATGCATTTCCGACCAATATATTTTTGATCAGCAGCGACAGCCGAGTCGATGTAGCCATGTCCTCCAGTCTGCATGTCTGTATATCGGTAAAACAATCACATCTCTGAGGTAGAAAGAGCTAGAAGACAACTCATATCTCCCACAGTTTAGCAGATAGATGGTTTTTCGATATTTCCGACCTCTGCTTTCTACCTTTATAACTAATTTCTGGTTCTGTTTGGCTTGTCAGGCAACTTTGATGTCTTGCTTTTTGCTTCTATTGTCATAGAACAAGTACTCACTTCTATATAATGACATACTTGTGCATATCTACAATGAACTCAAACCAAACTTAAGTGTGTTATCCATAAATTACAATAACAATTATTTAATATTTGATTAAACGTATAAAGTTTCAGGCTAAATATCTGTGGCACACTTTTAGGCTGACTGACAAAACAGTTTGTGCATAAAAAAATGATAATATAAAAAGTTAGCTAAAATTTACTTGCTGTGCTTAAACATTAAATGAAATCCACAAAATCAAGCAGGCTATTTGCTTTTGTTTAAGTAAATATTGCTTTGCATATAAAATGCACACATCCTGCAGATACAATTTCCAAGGCTTGGTTAGGCAAAGGAAGCGGGTTCGAATCCCACTGAGGGCAACTAAAATTTTATTTTTATTTTTTAATATTTTTTATTAAAGCAAAATTAGTTGTACATTTTTTACATATTTTACTGAATTTTTGTAATCTTTCCTTATTTAGTTATAATTTTTTTACTCTACCTCGCACGCTATCAGCCAAAACTCACCCTCATTTTGCTGGCAGCTGCCTTGGCTTGTTTTGTGCTTTGCCTGTGTTTGGCTGCCGCACAATTCCCAACTCGTTATTCAGCGATGGCAGCATATAAATACAACCTCCGTTCGCTTGTACCTCGGAAGTGTATTCTGTGATTGTTCTGTGCATTGATCGATATATAGATAGCCATCTGTTTATCAGATCTGCTCAGTGCCGACCCTCCGTCACACCTTTGTTTCCCAGTAATATTTCTGCCTGGCATTGCTGTGGCGACATTGCTCGAATGGCTTTCCGTTGCCTCTGCTATCGATGACGGGTCGATAGCAGCAGACGCACGGTTAAGCATCTTAGCAAACCAACCATACTCCCAACTCCGCCTCTCGATTTTCAGTCAGAATATTGTGTTGTTCAGATTGTAAAAGCGTATAGGTCCGGGGTTTGGGGGCCGGCGGGCCGCTAGATGTTGAAGCCAACGACAGTTGCCCAAGTCAGCCAATTTTCAAAATTTCTTGGTTAAGTAACTTTGTATCTTAGCTTCGGATTTTCGTTATAAAATTTGCTGTTCAGAACACTTCCATGTACGCGGCATTGCCGAGCAATTTGCCCATTCTTTTGCAGAAATATTTGAACGAAAATTGAAAGCAGGAACAGACACCTTATTTCAAACCAGGTCAAGCTGAGACTCTCAGCTTGGCACCAGCGATGGCTGGCAGGAATTCAATTGGTTGGCCTAGCTCAGTTGGTCAGGCCGGGCGATTTGGCAGGTCAGTCATCTCCCATTATCATGCAGCTGCCTCTGCTCATTGTCTTTGCTAGGCATAGAAATAGGATGCCTTTTATAATGTGACATTTCTTTGGTAAAATTGACATTATGATTGTCTTAACCTGTGGCTCACAGGGACTTGTAAGGTTTATTAGATGTTTTTATTTAAAAAGTGAAGCCATGTTAAAATCATGCTTCAAGCAGGCTTTCAATCGAACCGGTTCGAACCCAACTTTTATTTTACTGTGAAGTGAACCTTGAACGGAACCTTTTTAGATATAGAAGCTGAACCTGAACCCGTTCCGAACCTTAAATTTCGATACGATTCAGCAAAACTGGTAGATATCATCAAAATTTGAGCTTCTGTTTAGCGACTTCGTCTGTTATCTGGTTGATTTTAAGAGACTGAGTCATAAAATGGGCAGAAAGTATAAAAAATACCTACACTGAGAAAACAAAATATTTAACAAGAAAGAAAGTCGGTCAAGCCCGACTGTAGCATACTCTGTACCAAGAAAATTTGTCTTTTGATCATAACTCGAAAACCGTTCATCCGATCTTCTTCATTCCTTTGGCGGATCGATAAGTTATCCTAATAACTAAATATGTCCGGAAGGAACAAGCCATCTATCTTCAAAACTGTGGGAGATATGACGTTTTTTCTAAATTGCGAGGGCGGGAGGGGGCGTGGCCAAAATTGAAAATAAACTTGATCCTGCCTGCAGACATAAGAAGCATATGTTCCATACATGTCAAACCTCTATCTCTTACCATCTCTGAGATCTGTGCGTTCATACGGATAGACAGACGGACAGACGGACATGGCTATATCGACTCGGCTGTTGATGCTGATCAAGAATATATATACTTTATGGGGTCGGAGATGCTTCCTTCTGCCTGTTACATACTTTTGCACAAACTTATAATACTCTATGTACCTACGGTACAGAGTATAAAAAGTAAAAGATAAGTTTGAAAACGTGCGTACCTAAAAGTAAAAGAAAATTTTTAGTAACCCATATTAAAATATTCGTTTTAAAAAGTAAAAAAAAAACACTTTTTAGGTGCAAAATCTGGGTTGTATCGTTATTAAAGGTAAAACGTCTCCATACAAATGTTAAAATATGTATTATTTTCTCAGTGTAGAATCCCATTTAGACTCATAGCCGGTCCTTTTTATAAAGATACTCGAATCCAAAGCTTTAAGTTTGGATAGATGAAAGTTAACTTAACAGTTAATATACCCTTGCAGCACGTTTTTCTAACTATGACTACTTTTCGGATCTTACTTTTCTATGGAAGCTATACCATATAGATGTTCGATTTCGACCAAACTTGGTGGAATTATGGAAGAGCTTAACCAACGAATATGTAAGTAATTTGGAGTCGATTTCATTTAAAACAAACAAGTTTTTCTCACTAAAACTAGTTTTTCGACCGATCATTTCTATGACAGCTATGTGCTATAGTCGACCGATTTTGACAAAACTTTGTAGAATTGTGTGAAAGCTTATCAAATTAGTAAATATCAGTTTTGAGAACATTTCCATTGAAAACAAAAAAGTTTTTCTCACTAAGACCACTTTTCAGACTCTTCTTTTCTATGACAGCTATACCATATAGATGTCCGATGTCAACCAAACTTGGTAAAATCATGGAGAAGCACAGCAAAGTGAGAAATACAAAGTTTGGAGACGTTTGCATTGAAAACAAAAAAGTTTTTCTCACTAAAACTAGTTTTTTGACCGATCGTTCCTATGACAGCTATGTGCTATGTCATTCGACTTTGACAATACTTTGAGGAGTTGTGTGAAAGCTTATAAAATAAATCAATTCCAATTTTAAAGAGGTTAACATTAAGAACGAAAAAGTTTTTCTCACTGAGACTACTTTTCTGACCCTACTTTTCTATGACAGCTATACCATATAGATGTCCGATTTCAACCAAAATTGGTAAAATCATGGAGAAGCACAGCAAAGTGAGAAATACAAAGTTTGGAGACGTTTGCATTGAAAACAAAAAAGTTTTTCTCACTAAAACTAGTTTGTCGACCCATAATTTCTATGGCAGCTATAACGTATAGTCATCCGACTTTGACAAAACTTTGAGGAGCTGTGTGAAAGCTTAAAAAATAAATAAATTCCAATTTTAAAGAGGTTAACATTAAAAATGAAAACGTTTTTATACCCTTGCAAAGGGTATTATAATTTTGCCCAGAAGTTTGCAACGCATAGAAATATTCATTTCCGACCCCATAAACTATATATATTCTTGATCAGGGTGACGAGCTGAGTCGATTGAGCTTTGTCCATCCGTCTGTCCGTCTGTCTGTCTGTCTGTCTGTTTCTACGCGAACTAGTCTCTCAGTTTTAAAGCTATCGAGCTGAAATTTTGCACAGAGACTTCTTTTTGCTGCACACTACTAATATGTCGGAACCGACCGGATCGGATGACTATAACTCATAGCTCCCATAGGAACAATCGGTCGGAAAACTAGTTTTAGTATGGAAAACTTTTTCTTTTAAATGGAAACGACTCCAAATTTTGTAATCGTAGGTTTTATATGTTTTTTTATAATTCTACCAAGTTTTATCAAAATCGGAAAACTATATGGTATAGCTGCCATACAAAAGATATGTCTAAAAACCAGTCTTAGTGAGAAAAACTTTTTTGTTTTTAATGGTAGCATCCTGTAATTTTGTATTTGTTTGTTTATCGTGCTTTTACACAATTCTACAAGTTTTTGTCCAAATCGGATGACTATATCATATAGCTCCCATACGAACGATCGGTCGGAAAATGGGAAAAAAGTATTTTTTGAAAATATTTAAACGAGCACTTGCAAGGGTATAAAAACTTCGGCACAGACGAAGTTAGCTTAGCTTTCTCGTTCTTACTAAGACTACTTTTCAGACTCTGCTTTTCTATAACAGTTATACTATATAGATGTCCGATGTCAACCAAACTTGGTAAAATCATGGAGAAGCACAGCAAAGTGAGAAATACAAAGTTTGGAGACGTTTGCATTGAAAACAAAAAAGTTTTTCTCACTAAAACTAGTTTTTTGACCGATCGTTCCTATGACAGCTATATGCTATAGTCAGCCGATAAATGTGCAGCGTATTTTTACTAAAAGACTTGGTGCAAAGTTTGGTGAAGATAGCTTTGAAAATGACGGAGGAGATAGCATAGAAACAGAAGCATCGGCACAGCTCGTCATGCTGATCAACAATATATATACTATAAGTGGTCTAAGATGCTTTCTTCTATGCTTTACAAACATATCATACTATACGGCTCACCCTACTCGGGGTTCGTATAGCCCATAAGGACACTATTATCTACATGGGCGTTATCTTCGATAGGAGGCTCACATGGAGCCTTCATTTTGTGTTTGTACTTGAAATAGAATAGAATAGTTTTCTCTTTTTAGTAAAGGTTATAACATTGTTTTATTGGCAACTTTTTAGCATCATTATAGTTAACTTATGAGTACGGTGAGTGAGGGTTCGATTTGTTAAAGCTTCTGTTTCTTCGTCTGTTTGCTCCAGTTCAGCTCTCTCTTTAAAAGCGTATGACCAGCGCCATTAGAGCCACCAGCAGACTCCAAGTAATTTCCATTCTAAGACCTAAACTATGACCTGCTAGCAAAGTATTTTCATCTGGTCCAGGCGATTTCTGTTTCTCGGCCTTCTCACAGATGTCACCACAATTGGCGTGTGCGCAGATGTCACAGATATTGGACTTGGGCGCACGATAGAACTGGCGGGCGCGACGTGCTGTAAGCAAAGATTTAGAAGTAGGTAAAGTGATAACTAATAAGTCCCCCCTTACCATTGTCATAGTAGTCATACATGACCACGGCGACTGGTCGATGTTTGGTCACCTTCACCGTTTTGTAGGCATGCAGCGTGGGGCAAACCTCATTTCTATCCAAATAATCAAAATAGATGACCACCTTGGTGTCCCGATTGAAAGTTTCCACCTTCTTGATGCGTTCATTGGACTCCAGGGTGGGTAGCGTATCAGTGTCCACCACAAAGCCACTGGGCAAGTTCACTTCCATGACAGCCATATTGGATCTCTGCTCCTCACTGCCCGACACAGACACAAAGCTGGCGCAGGCGGATAGATGCAAATAGTCGGCATGGGAGTTCCGATTCACGGTGGGATCCAATACAAAACGTGGCCAGGCACTGGTGACATTCGTATTGTATTTATAGCTAACCTGTGCCAAGGCCATGCCGCGACCCGTGGCCGAAATGCTGATGTTCTTTAGGTTGCTGGGCAGCTGGAGAGGAAAGTTTGGGTTGGGAAAGCTTAGCGTTTGGTTTTCAAAACTCACCTCCACACTTTGCAGAGCCAGGGAATTCTCCGCATTGACATTCAAGATGGTCTCCGCCCCTTCGCCATAATGGAAACCCAATTGCACATTATTGCCTTGGGTAGAGAAGCGTTCGGCAAACATTAACAAGGCCTGCAGACCCACCACCGTGTCCTGCGAGGCCACAAAACCGCCCAGACTGTTTCGCTGATCCATCAACCAGTTGAGTACGGGCAGAGCATCGCTAACCAGATTATTTTCAAGTAGAACCATTGCCGCATAAGCGGAAATCTCTATATTGACACTTCTGGTCTGATTGTACCAGGGTGAGTGCTGTTCACCGCCAGCAGCCGTCTTGTTCCACCATTTGCGTCCATCTGAGGGGAAAACTCAGGATAAACATTTCTAGAGCAAACTAGACTCACTTTGATTGAAGGACAGCGAGTCCAGGCGCTGTAGGAAGGCTGCCTTGGCATTATGATTGGTACGGGACAGCACATAGGTACCCAGGGCCATGGCATGCAGATTGCTGGAGGCATCCAAGCCGCGTGCAATAAAGTCCAAGGCCTTGTTGATGTTGTTGCGATACTCGGGATAGACGTCCTGAAATTTGAAGAAGGTTAACTAATTTCTACACTATCATAAACTACTTACCACATTCTCCATAAAAGCCAAGGCCACAAAGGCCGTCAGGCTGATGCCCTCATCGCTGAGATGTTCAAAAACATCGCCATGTTCCTCGAAGCCACCATTACCCGACTGCACGCTGGCCAAATAAACTAGGGCAGCTTGCAGCACATGCTCATCCACTTGGGTATAGGGTGTGGCCTGACGCAACGATCTGGCCACATAGGCTGTCAGCCAGGTGGAACTTTGTTTGGCATTCAAACCAAAGGCACTGAAGGCACCATTCCCATGGCGATAGTAGAGCAAACGCTGATAGCCCAGGGCCAGATTATGAGTGGCACGCACCTCCAGCTCGGGGGTAAGTTGACGCAAGCGCTGGGTGGCATCGAAAGGGGGGTAACAACAACAGTGGTTGAAGTAGCTGGACATGAACACTTACCCCCAGGTAACGCAGCACCATTAGATTGGGCACAAAGTGAAGCATGGTCTGCTCACCGCAGCCCGTGGGCAGGCGTATCAAGTGCTCCAGATTACCCAGCAGGCTACCCATCAAATCACCCACCGCAGATACCTCAATGCTGGTGGAGTCGGGTATGGCATTGCGTGGAACTTGTATGCTGACATTTTGTCTATGCTGAGCATTGGAGTTCAGTTCGAATAGGAATCCACGATTTATATACTCGGTGGCACCGGCATGCTCCACTCTAAGACCACCCTCGACGGTATCACCAGCCAAGGGGGTGGTGGCCACTGCCTTCACCGGCAGCAAACCCACACGACGTGGCGTCACTATAAAAGATGTAGAGCGAGCTGACTTGGCGGGCACCTGTAAGGTACGACGACTATAAAGCTCCAGTTCTGTAAATAAACAAACATGAAACACAATCCAACTAAATGTGGCCTAAACCCACTTGGCTTATTGGTATTCTTGGTATCCAGTTGTGGAAAGTCAAAGTCCTGGGCCGTATTATAAAAGGTTACCTCCACGCTCAAGTCACTGTCCCTGTTATTGTGCACCACAAATGGTATGGCTATCAGCTCATCTACAAAAGAAGCATGAAAATCAACTGCCCCCCACATTCACTTCCACCCATTCCCAAACCGACCTTTTCTTAAGACATGTGGCAGCTCCATTGATATGTAAAACTCCTTGTAGGCCTCCAGCTGACCTCTGCTTGAACTCAAGCCCAAGCCATTGACCGGATCCAAGGCAAATGCGGATATGGACCAAGATGTCATCTCACTGGGTATGCGTCTATGTATGGCATTACGTCCATCACTGCTGGCGGAGATGTTGAGAAACAGCCAGGTATCCACCGGATTGCGCATCACATGCACCCTTGGATTATGCCAATACGGCTTGGGTGTATAGGAGAAGGCATAGCGTCCCTTGCCCGGCGGCAAAGTGTTCACCTCAATCTTGTGCGCCGGTCCTATGTCAGTTTTACGCACCGCCGTTAGTTTATCCTCCTCCATGCCCACCGAAGGTTCGTATCCTATGGAGGGAGTACTTTCCGCCTCTGTGAAGTAGAAGATTATAACTTTCTATACTCATAAAATATATCAAACCAAAGACACACCTTTCTCCACAAAGTAATCCGTATTGGACATGACGATGACGCCAGATTCTTTGCCCGGTGAGCCCACTGGTGTGTTGACATCACTTAGCTCGTAGGACAGTAGGGCGTCCATTAAACGATCATGGGTTAGATCATGACCTAAAGTGAAGAGGTAAAACGTTAAGATACAAATCACCAATCCAATAAGTTTTGCAGCAGATAAAATACTTTTTACAATTAAGTTTTGAAATTAAGTTGGAATTTCCTTATAGCACAAGTTCGCTATGATTAGGTAAGGACTGGACTGATAAACATGCAACTTTTTTGTAACATGTTCCGCCAGTTATTCGTACTTTCCAAAAATTTGAAAATCACGTTGGTAATGTCTTCTTATGTGAAGCTTTGACAATGAGTTAAGAGCTGATCTGATGAAAGAAGAGTTTTATTTATTATAACTTTAGGGCGGTTTCTCCACAATTTGAATAGCTCGTCTTCCATATTTTTGTTTGGCTAGCTTTGGTAATGAGCTTGAATTTGCTTGTAGAACCAAATACAATTTCATTTTGATGGTTTTTTCCGTCAATTTGATAGATTTTCGAAATCTGAAAATCTTATTGTTAATTTTTTGTTTTGTTTTGTAGCTTTGCAAATGAGTTTGGAACTGATTCGCTACAAAAAAGAGTTTTATAACGCAGATTTCCGGCCATTTTTGAACTTTAGGGTAGATTTCGCACAATTTGAAAGTCTCATATCCGAATTTTTCATCTAATTTTAAACTAAAATTCCAGTTTTTCCAAAATTTTTGAAATCTTGTTGGTTATTTCATGTTATGTGCTTTTAAAATGAGTTTGGAACTGATTCGCTGACAAAACTTGAGTCTTATAAAACAATTTTCCACCCATTTTTCGACTTTGGGTGGATTTTCCACAATTTGAAAGTCTCGTATTCCATATATTTGCATGGGGAGTTTTGAAAATGAGCTATATTTTGCTTGCAGAGCTAAATAGAATGAAAAATTTATAATTTTTTCAAACAATTTTCTGAATATTTCACCCAATTTTTCCAAATTTCATGTTATGTAGAGTTTTTAAGATGAGTTCCGCTCAGTTTCCGACTATGGAGTGGATTTTTCACATTTTGAAAGTCTCATATTCCATATTTTTGTATGGGTAGCTTTGCAAATGAGTTGAAATTTCCCTACAGATCCAGAAACAATGAAGAACCTACATTTTTCTTAACGATCTTCTGAAATTACCCTTCTCTTCCAAATGATGAAATCCTCATTGGTAATTTCTATATAAGTAAAGCTTTGAAAATGAGTTCGAAACTAATTCAAAGGAAAAACAATGGTTTAGGACACAGGTTTCCGCGGACTATTTGAAACACCCATATTTCATATATTTTTATGGAAAGCTGTAAAGCCAAGTAGAATGAAATCATACAGTTATGAACAATTTTCCGATGTTTTTTTTTCAATACTCCAGATTTTCCAAAGTGTTTAAATCTCGTTGGTATGATTTTCTAGTGTAGATCTTTCAAAGTAACTTTGGAACAGATACGATACGAAAACCAAAGGGTTTCATAACACTTTTTCTTGCCCATTATCTAACTTAGGGGCACAGAAAAGATGCATACAAGATCCAGTTGGAATGTAGTTTTTAATATCGTTTCCTTAAATAAAAATATAATTTTTTCATATTATTTGGATGATTTTCAGATTCGTTGGATGATAATTTAAGATCCATTTAACATTGAATGAATATTTTTATATTCTAAAATGGATATTACAATGTAGGCAACATATACGAAAGATAACTCAAAGTCAAGACGAGGTCGCGAAATCGAGAGAGAGACGTGACTTTTCATTCTTTAATATAAAAAGCTTAAAAAAAATGGCTGAGTGCTGGGTGAGCTGAGTTATGTACTACGATTTCGCGCCTAATTCAATTCTAAACAGTATTTTGTCGTACTATCACGCGTGAGGTCGATAGTCGTTTGCGTTGAAATGTCGACTATGTATGCTTAATACCCAGGGTATCGAATCCGAGAATAGTAAAGACTTTTTTCCGTTAATTGAGCACAAAATGATCCGAAAATTTTAGCTAGTTTTTATTTTAATTTTCGGGCATAAAGGTCTTAAAGTCTTAGGAATTGTTAGTCCTGCAAGGTAATATATCCTCAATTTGTTAGGCTATTGCTTGGCATTGGCAACTAAAATATTTAGAATTTGACTATTTTCGCAATACTTTCACGTCATATGCTGCTTTTCTCTTACCTTTTCTCAGGGCAGCTGCGTTTTGATCCACTATCATGAGACCCACATACGAGTAGGGCTTAGTGCTGATGCCAATATCAATATCCTGACCAGGTGGCGCTCTAATGGGAGCCTCTATTTGCACCTGGTTAATAATAAAACATAAATAATGACTAATTCCTCAATATATGGTAAATCACTTACAGCATTTAGAAGATTCTCCTCGAATTGAATGATTTGCTCATCATAGACAAACTCTCCATTGATCACCATATACACCAGCAATTTGGCACGCGGCATCATGGCAAATGAGGCCAGAAATTTAATGGTGTGATAGTTGGTGTCGGGTACCTAAGAAAACAGATTGATTAAAATGAGTATACACAGAAAATGCTGCCCACTTACATCCACAGCACGGGAGAGTATAATGTCGCCACGTCCCACCAGCTGGTACATAAAATACTTCATCGGCTCATTAGAACGCACGGCCACCGAAATCTCCTGATTAACCAAGGGCCTGTGGATTGAAATTTGTAGTTGCCGTTGTCGTTTCCGGGTTAATTTTCAGTTAAAGGATACTTACTTATCGTTTAGGACCTTGGCTGTTATATAGTTTTTGCTATGCAAATGCTTGCGTGGCACCTTACCCACCTCACTGATGACATCCAAATAGTTGACAATGATGGAATGATACTCATCGCGATCGTCCACGGGAACGGTAAATTTCATTTTAAACTCACCGCGTAGATCTAGATTATAGGTTGAACGATTATACATTTCACTGCTGCCATAGACATTGGTTAGATAGGCGGTTATGTCGGGTGGAAAATCTTTTAGGGGTTGGCCATCGTTGCGGACAATGCGTGCCTGTTGAAAAAAAATGGGAATATCAGCTTGAATTGTTACTTTTTTTTTATTGAATGCTTCATTTGAGTATCTTGAATATATATATTGAATATCTGATACTAAGTACTGAATATTGAGTATCGAACTGTTTGTACTAAAGTCTGAATAACGAATAGCTCATACCAAATTCCGAAAACCATCATACCGAATACCTTATAATGATTCCGAAAACGGACATACCGAATACCAAATACCGAGTACCATATACCGAATCCTGAAATCCGAAATACTTTAATACCGATTATCGTTTACCGATATCTAAATACGGAGTATCGTGTACCAATTACTTAAGAATGAATACCGAAACACCGAATACCATATACAGAGTAACGAATAGCGAATACCGAGTACTGAATATCGATTTACTAAACTCCACATACCGCACATCGAATACCGTAAATCATAATACTTAAAAAATACCAAAAACCTAGTGCCGAGTACCAAACTTCGATTTACGTACCAAAGTTCAACGTACTTTCGTACCAAAGTGCTTACGTACCAAAGATCTTACGTACCAAAGTATTTTGCACCAAGGTACTTTCGCACCAAAGTATTTACGTACCAAAGTTCTTACGTACTAAAGTATTTACGTACCAAAGTACTTACGTACCAAATTACTTACGTACCAAAGTATTTACGTACCAAAGTATTTACGTACCAAAGTACTTAAGTACCAAAGTACTTACATACCAAAGTTCTTACGTACCAAAGTACTTTCGCACCAAAGTATTTACGTACCAATGTACTTGCGTACCAAAGTTCTTACGTACTAAAGTTCTTTCGCACCAAAGTACTTACGTACCAAAGTACTTGCGGACAAAAGTTCTTACGTACCAAAGTACTTTCGCATCAAAGTACTTACGTATCAAAGTATTTGCGTACCATAGTCCTGTCGCATCAAAGTACTTACGTACCAAAGTATTTGCGTACCAAAGTCCTTTTGCACCAAAGTACTTACGTAAAAAAGTACTTAAGTACCAAAAAACCGGGTTCCAAAGTACCAAGTATCGAGTACTGAGTATTGAGTAGTAAGTATAGAGAGCTGAGTACCGAATACTGAGATTCAAGTGGTGAAAAAAGTACTAAGTACCAAGTACCAAGTACAAACAAGAAAGAAAGTCGGTCAAGCCCGACTATAACATACTCTGTACCAAGAAAATTTGTCTTTTGATCATAACTCAAAAACCGTTCATCCGATCTTCTTCATTCCTTTGGCGGATCGATAAGTTATCCTAATAACTAAATATGTCCAGAAGAAACAAGCCATCTATCTTCAAAACTGTGGGAGATATGACGTTTTTTCTAAATTGCGGGGGCGGGAGGGGGCGTGGCCAAAATTGAAAATAAACCTGATCTGCCTGCAGACATAAGAAGCATATGTCCCATAAACGTCAAACCTCTATCTCTTACCATCTCTGAGATCTGTGCGTTCACACGGACAGACAGACGGACGGACGGACAGACGGACATGGCTATATCGACTCGGCTGTTGATGCTGATCAAGAATATATATACTTTATGGGGTCGGAGATGCTTCCTTCTGCCTGTTACATACTTTTGCACAAACTTATAATACTCTGTGTACCTACCAGCTACCAAGTATCCAGAACTAAGTATTGAGTACTGAGTATTGAGTAATAGGTATCGATAGCTGACTACCGAATACTGTGTTTCGAGTGTTGACTATAGAGCACCGAGTATCGAGTACTGAGTATGTATATGTACTGAATATAAACGCAATACTTACGGTGGCTTCAAACGGCACCCCGGGTAGATAATACATGGGTAATTTGACAGTCTCCACTCGATAATGATTCAAGTAAACGGTCAACACAGTTGAATAGTTCTGCACCGAACCCGTGCTCCTCTCCTCCACCAACGCATCCAACAGATACTGACGTTCATAGTCCTGCTTCAAGTGCAAGTCCTGCTGAATATCAAACTCAAAATAGGCACGTCCATCAATGGGCACCACTTTACGTGTTATCAGATCATTGACAAAGGGTTGCAACGAACCAAAGAAGGTGGGATAAATGGACAAAGTGGCTTCCCCCTTGATGGGCTGACCAAAGGCATAGCTTTAAAGAAAAGAAAAGTGGATTAGTTTTTAGCTCAAGTCAAGCCCTTCCCTTCACTCACTGAGCCTTCACTGTGGCCGCTATTTTGCCATCCTTGTAAATGGCCTGCCTGGGTGTGTCGATGTCCACCACAAATTTGGGCAAAATATGCTCGAGTATCTCAAAGTTTTGTACATGTAGTTGCTCCGCCACTTCCACCACAATGGACCAACTGCCGAAGCGTGGATAGTCCGCCAGGCGTAACTCATCCGAATAGATGGCATTGGTCAGGCGGATATCCTTATAGCTTTTGATCAGATTATGGCCGGCGTCCCTGATCTCCAGATGTACCCGTCCATAGCCTCGCGCCGGCTTGAGATTGGCATCGAGTACAAGCACACGATATTGCACCAAATCACCTGGCTTGTAAATGCTCTTATCGGTCTGTATCAGCACCGTGTGCTGCTTGGGTTCAAAGTGCAACTGGGTCTCATTGGTAAACACCAGACCGCCACCCACACCCTCGGCTGTCAAGCGATATCGATCACGCTTGAGGGCAGGAATCTGTGTGAAGAATTAACATCAAACACAAAACAAAAACAGCAATATCATTCACAAACACTCGCAACATACCTCGAAGTGTAACAACTGTGTAGACAAAGGTCTTAGCTCCACGGTCTTGAAATCCGTGTAGGTGCTGCTCAGTATGCCCACTTTGAAGCGAGCTGGTTCCGGTGACTTGTGTAGGCTTACCGCCACATGGAACTGCGAGTTGGGACGCAGTGTGTTTGGGGCGATAATGGAATAGAGACTGAAACGAAAAAAAAACAACAGAAAACAAAACACAAAGCTGAATCTCCATTTCAATTGCGAGGGTAATGTACTTGGCGGCGTTCGGGTCAACTTTGGTCGAAC
Organism: Lordiphosa fenestrarum; assembly: GCA_035044985.1. Taxonomy (NCBI): domain Eukaryota; kingdom Metazoa; phylum Arthropoda; class Insecta; order Diptera; family Drosophilidae; genus Lordiphosa; species Lordiphosa fenestrarum. Next base: position 39,408 of record JAWNNO010006316.1, on the reverse strand, counting down.
CGCGGAAATGCGGCTTGTGGTTTAACTTCGTCTCTATTATTTTGCGAATTTGTGGCATTATGTCTAACAATTGCAGCTGCAAATGAATGCAGACTTCCCATCATCATCATTCTCATCATCATCAGCAGTTTGTAGTGAAAAGACAGTCAAATTTAAATGATGTCTGCATTGTTTTGTTAGGTAAGTGAAATGGTGTGTAAATTTTAAGTATTTTTTTCAGGCTTCAGCTTAACCTGTTTCTGCACCATATTGTCCATATACAGTTAGTCAACCGAAAGTGATGGGTGCCTTAAAAGGGATACACCAAATGTGAACTTACGACACAGCTTTGTTGACTGATCGAATTAGTTATGTAACTTTAAACTGAATTCGATATTGGATTACAAAGAATTTAGTATTCAAATGACAGTTTTGGCCATAATTTTCTGCTCTGGCTCTGCTTTGAGGCTCTAGAGCTGTTTGAAATTGTTATTATTTATGAAAATCTTTGGATTTTAGCAGGGATTGCAAATGGCAGGGGGTTTTGGTATGAAAAAATGTATTCTATTTCAAAAATATAAGAAAACTTTTGTTGCAATTCTTATAAAAGAAATTAAATATAACTCTTTATAACACTAGGCAAAAAAAATCCAGTATATTGAAGAGTTGGTGATGATTTTAGTTGGCATTCGTGTGCTAAGCACGACTGCGTTTTTATAAAAGTTGTACATCACTTCAAGATTTATGGTAAATTGAGCTAAGAGTTAATATATAAACTTGGACTGAACCAAGGTTCGAACCAGGACTTTAGCCCAACATTCTCAAAAACCTGAAAGTTCTGAGCCTGAACCTGAACCGTTGGTAAATTTTGATTCGAGCTATCAACATCCATGGTTTAATCTCTGGTGTACACCAAGTCGATCTAAGTTAACTCAGCTGAACGAAAACCACAAAGAAAAGCGGTTTGCTTAGGTTCAGTCCTCTAAGACGTGAATCGCTTTCCTCTCCTTAATGATACTTATTATACCCTTGCAAAGGGTATTATAATTTTGCCCAGAAGTTTGCAACGCATAGAAATATTCATTTCCGACCCCATAAACTGTATATATTCTTGATCAGGGTGACGAGCTGAGTCGATTGAGCTTTGTCCGTCCGTCTGTCTGTCTGATTCTACGCGATTCCATCGAGTTGAAATTTTGCACAGAGTCTTCTTTTTGCTGCACACTACTAATATGTCGGAACCGACCGGATCGGATGACTATATCTCATAGCTGCCATAGGAACAATCGGTCGGAAAACTAGTTTTAGTATGAAAAACTTTTTTCTTTTCAATGGAAACGTCTCTAAACTTTGTAATCGTTGGTTTTTTATGTTTTTTTATAATTCTACCAAGTTTTATTAAAATCGCACAACTATATGGGATAGCTGCCATACAAAAGATAGGTCTGAAAAACAGTCATAATTAGAAAAACTTTTTAGTTTTTAATGGTAGCAATGGTTTCTGGTGCTTTTACATAATTCTACAAATTTTTGTCCAAATCGGTTGACTATATCATATAGCTCCCATACGATCGGTCGGAAAATGGGAAAAAGAGTATTTGTTGAAAATATTTAAGCGAGCACTTGCAAGAGTATAAAAACTTCGGCACAGACGAAGTTAGCTTAGCTTTCTCGTTAATTAGGGAATATGAATCGTTTGCCTAAGTTGATTATGCGATTTTTCGGTTTACCTTCTACATCCTTAGCGTTGCCGGATTGATATTATCTTTAGGGATGACTTGAAACAAATTTTACTGCAAATAATCCTGTAAGTCAGAAGACTACCCGCCGAAGTCTAGTGTACAATATCTTCACCTCTTTGTAGGACTTCTTTACCTGAATTTAAACTTATCCAGCAGAGTTTTTTCTCATATACTATGATAAATACTGCATATGAGATGCATGGTGCGTATTCTAAACGGAACTCTCCGTTTTCGAAGGGCATTCCTCCAAGAACTTTTAGACGAACTGTGCAAATTAAGATATTCAAATGGTTTTATACTAATTTAGTTTCCAAAGTTTCATTTTATTACATAATATTGCTTTAAGAACCGCTGAACCGAACCGAAACCGCGGTTCAGTAAGCTCCAAAAACCATTTAAGGCACCAAACCGATGGTTCAGAAACTGTGTGAACCACTAAACCGAACCAGTAGTTATTTTCGAGTGGTTGGCATCAATGGTTAAAAGTACAGGGCACTTATCTGTATGACAATAACGAAAACGAATAACGAAGGTGGAAGGTCCACATCGAACCCTTATTGTTTACATCCAAATACGGTGTCAAGTCGAGTTAGTATAACAAGCTTAAGTCAATCCTGAGTGTTATTTAAATGTTCAAATTTCGAGCTTAGTTCAAACTCACTGCAGTTAGAGTCACAATCAAGCTAGCGAAATACTACAGATTAGAAAGCAAGGCATCGTCTGTCTTGTCGATTCTAAGCGACTTAAGTTTCTATAAGAAACTATATAATTTCGACTCAAAATCGCATTTAAGTTTAGCGCAGACTTTTGTCGTTCTTAAGTGACATATGAATAACAAGAAAGAAAGTCGGTCAAGCCCGACTATAACATACTCTGTACCAAGAAAATTTGTCTTTTGATCATAACTCGAAAACCGTTCATCCGATCTTCGTCATTCCTTTGGCGGATCGATAAGTTATCCTAATAACTAAATATGTCCAGAAGGAACAAGCCATCTATCTTCAAAACTGTGGGAGATATGACGCTTTTTCTAAATTGCGTGGGCGGGAGGGGGCGTGGCCAAAATTGAAAATAAACCTGATCTGCCTGCAGACATAAGAAGCATATGTTCCATACATGTCAAACCTCTATCTCTTACCATCTCTGAGATCTGTGCGTTCATGGCAATATCGACTCGGCTGTTGATGCTGATCAAGAATATATATACTTTATGGGGTCGAAGATGCTTCCTTCTGCCTGTTACATACTTTTGCACAAACTTATAATACTCTGTGTACCTACGGTACAGAGTATAAAAATAAATATAGCATAGCTCCCAAGCATACAAGCCGATTGAGATCAGAAGTCATGCAGATAGCGCTTTAAAGCAAGCAGTTCGACGTCAGTTTGCTGCTGAAAAAAGTTGCTTAAAGAGCCCAAAGCTTTATCAAGCCTCTTTCTGACTGAATTTCGATTTAATCACCAAGCATCAGAACTTTTAAGTGTGACAGTTTCCAAGAATTCAATGTTGTTGTTCGGTTTTCAACTTTCAGTGATGGAATTCTAAAATCACAATTATTCACACCTTTTTCTGTACTCTCTTCCTGACGAAGCGATGAAGAGGCAACTGTACGGTTGTTTCACCCCGTCTGTGGCTGCCAAAAAAAGAGCATACCAAATTCGACTCAATTCGACCCCCCCTTCCAATTTATTTTCAATTTTGGAGCTTAGCTCAAGACTTGTTGTTATTTTCGTTGTTGTTTTACTTTGTTGCCATGGTTGTTGCTGGTGTCTGTGTGTGTGTAGGTAAGACTTGGGCTATTCATTTAGTTGGTGGCTAGATTGCAAAATTTATGAACTGCCTTGTAACTGTGCCGGGTCTTTTCTACGACTCGTCGGGGCGTAATTCACAGTTTTGAGTTTGTTCTAATTCCAATTGCTGTCGCAGTGACTAACCTGTTTCCACATTTGCCGTATCTATTGTTGGTGTGTTTTGTTGTTTATGTCACGATTGTTAGCCTAAAATACGAAAACAGGTTCCCCGCTTAAGCAATTTCGCTTTTTTCATGCAGCAGCAGCAGCAGCACCAAGATGTTCCACCTGATTGGTGTTAAATGAATGGATAAACGAGATGATTGCAATTTAATGGAATGCATCAAACATGCTAAGGCAAAGCCTTGAATGGCAAAACCAAATATGGACAGAAATTGAACTTGAAAGTTGAAGTAAGAAAAAAAAAACACCTACATTAAGTCAACAGATATTTGCGACAACTGGTCAACAACCAATTGACAGGCATGCCAAGGTGAGGCCATCGGAAATGAATTACTTAGTATAAACTGTGCCATATGTGTCACCCCATCAGCGACAGGGTGTTGCCAAAATCAAGTGTTTAGTTGAAAACTAAACTAGGTTTTTGTACTTAAAGTGGGGCACAAGCGTTGTGAATTGTACAAAAAATTACTTGAGTTAAGACTAATGTTCTTATTTTAAACACATTTTTATAAAAACCACCCTTTACGAACCAACGAACCCTTTAGCTGATTGAAAAGAGATTACCATCATGTGTAATCAAAAAAAGACTCGAATATGACTCGAAATGTGCCGAAACTAATCAGAAACACGGGTTAAAACCACTCTTCAAGAAGAGTCGCGTCTAGGGCACCATTTTCGACCGACAAAAGTATAATTTATGATCAGTAAATCAGACCAATGACTCGAAAAGGGCTCGAATTTGTTTAAAAATATCTTTGAATATTTGCTGGGTATAAGCTATGCTTTCATTTTCACTTTTGATAAAGTTTTGATAAAGTAAATGCAATTTTCTAATCCAAATTTTAAGAAAATGGCCTTGCATTTTGAAACCGTGGCAAAATCGGTAGTAGAGTCGCCTTAATTTTGAGAAAGCAAAATATAAACAAGAAAGAAAGTCGGTCAAGCCCGACTTTAACATACTCTGTACCAAGAAAATTTGTCTTTTGATCATAACTCGAAAACCGTTCATCCGATCTTCTTCATTTCTTTGGCGGATCGATAAGTTATCCTAATAACTAAATATGTCCAGAAGGAACAAGCCATCTATCTTCAAAACTGTGGGAGATATAAGGTTTTTTCTAAATTGCGGGGGCGGGAGGGGGCGTGGCCAAAATTGAAAATAAACTTGATCTGCCTGCAGACATAAGAAGCATATGTCCCATACATGTCAAACCTCTATCTCTTACCATCTCTGAGATCAGTGCGTTCATACGGACAGACAGACAGACGGACAGACGGACAGACGGACGGACGGACAGACGGACAGACGGACATGGCTATATCGACTCGGCTGTTGATGCTGATCAAGAATATATATACTTTATGGGGTCGGAGATGCTTCCTTCTGGATGTTACATACTTTTGCACAAACTTATAATACTCTATGTACCTTCGGTACAGAGTATAAAAATTTTGGATAAGTAAAAATTAAAATTTTTGACTTTTAAATTGATCATAAAAATAAGTAAATCATCATTAGACGTCTTCAGCAGATAATTCCGACTTTCGATTACTGATTGTTGATGATTCTCTGCTAAGTTAAGGCTATTTTCTGGATGTTGTCACAATCTTTAGGCGCTTTTATCATTATTAGTTAGTGCATTTAATTCCCATTTGGGCTTAACAGTTGGCCTTTACATTTTGTATGTCAAATTAACCAATCTCCATTTGAAATCACTGTATTCAGCAGTTAAAATCAGCAATCGTAAATCAGTATTCGTAAATCCGACTTATCTGCTATATGCGCCCATTTTATAACAAATTTTGAAATCTAGCTTTTTTTTGGCTTTTTTATAGCTGACTTTTGGAAACGTCATAGCTTGGGTAAATGCTTACCGAAATTGAAAAGCCTTACATTTTCTTAAAGCTTATAAACAAAACTAGCAATCAATTGTAAACTATTTTTTAATATTAACCTAAAATTAGTAAATTTTCAGTATCAAAGTAAAAAATAATTTATTTTTTTTTAAGTTCTCAATTTTTTTTTTTTGACTTTCAAAACTAGCAAAAATTTGTAAAAAATAAGCGCATAAGCTAGCAGTCGTTCAAGACTTAGCTCATAGAAATCGGCTTTAAAACGGTAAACTTATAGACTTTATAGACTAAGCTGCACAAGCGGTTAACAATAAATTTCTAAGGATTCAAGTGTGCATACATATTTTGTGATTGTTTTAAGCTTCTGCTTAATTATCGGAATGAAACTAGAATGCGTGTGGACAGTCCGAGAACGCCAACGCAGCTTCCACTTAGTTGACTCATTTTTTGAGCTGTCTTTCAACTATAGTTGCTCATTTTGTCAGAAGCTAATTTCTTTTGATTACATGCGGTTATAATTATAAGGTACAAGGCAGCATCATCTAAATTATTTCTCAGACGGTAGCTTTTTTAAGTTCAATTTCCTACGTGTTTCTGGCTTAAGTCTTTGGTTTTGTGAGCTTAAGTGTGGCATGATGTCATTCCGTTCGTCACCTGTCTCTGTGTACGAAAGTAAGTCCGTGTGGGAGTTTTCAACTGTTTTCAACTGTTTCCAACTGTTTCCATTTCATACTAACCCCTGAGCAGCTGTCCGCGTTGTTACCACAAAAAGTAAACAACTTAGGGCAATTATCCACACACTGTTCGTACCACCACAATTGCACATTTTATTTATTTTTACTTTTTCTCAATTTCAAATTAAGTATAAACACGTTTTTATTCGTTGGTCGTTGGTCAATTTTAATATTGACATCACAAAAACTGAACTTTAGCTGATTGCTCTCTCTCTCGCCCGGTTGAGACCAGCTCGATTGCCCAAGACAAAGATCGCGCGCGCGTTTTTGGAGCGGCTTTTTTCATTCACTTTCGTTTTGGGAACCGCGCTTCAACCTGTTGCCCGTTGGTAAGCTCACTTGCAACTGATTTTTGTTAGTCAGAGCTGTTGGCCTTTTGCAAAATGTTTTGTTGTCTAAAGACGACGGACGAGCGACGGCAACAAGTGGGTAGTAAAATTGCTTAAACTTTGATGTGTGTGGGCGAATGCTTTGGCAGCAACTGGTTGTGGTATTCGCTAAGCCACTTCGGAATGGTTGGCAATGCAACAGCACAGCTTTTTGTTTAAATATTCGTAATAAGAGCTTTTACTGTTCGTTAAATTGACATTTATTTAAAGAGAAAAGAGTGAACCGTTTCTAAGCCGAACCTGAATCGAAATGTATCAAAAATCGAACCGAACCGAACCAATCCTGCAATAAAAAGCAAAACCTCATCCCGTTCTAAGCCCCAAGATTTGGTTCAGTTTCACACAAATGAAAATATATTTGATGAACTGACAGATTGCCCAATGATTTGTTATGTCTGGACGATATTTTCCAACAGAGTTTAAGAATCTCAAGAAAGTATCAAGAATGTATATTCAATGATATTAATAGAGTACCGTCAGACTGGATTTTCTCTCCTACGTAAATAAAAATAAAAATATAGAGGAAAATTAACTTCGGCTAGGCTGAAGTTTGCATACCCTTGCCGCACATTTTTCAAACTTATTTGAAGCACATTTCCATTGAAAACCAACAAGTTTTTCTCACCAAGACTACCAATCTGACTCTACTTTTGTATGACAGCTATACTATATAGATGTCCGATTTCGACCAAACTAAGTGGAATCATGGAAAAGCATAGCAAACTAAGAAATACAAAGTTTAAAGCCGTTTTCTTTAAAAAACAAAAAAGTTTTTCTCACTAAAACTAGTTTCTCGACCGATCATTCCTATGGCAGCTATAACCTATAGTCATCCGATTTTAACAAAACTTTAAAGAATTGTGTGAAAGCTAATAAAATGAGTATATGCCAATTTTAGAGAGGTTTACATTGAAAACAAAAAACTTTTTCTTACTAAGACTACATTTCTAACCTTACTTTTCTATGGCAGCTATACTATATAGATGTCTGATTTCGACCAAACTTGGCAGAATCGTGGAAAAGCATAGAAAACTAGTAAATGCGGAGTTTGGAGTCGTTTGCATTGAAAACAAAAAAGTTTTTCTTACTAAAACTAGTTTCTCGACCGATCATTCCTATGGCAGCTATAACCTATAGTCATCCGATTTTAACAAAACTTTAAAGAATTGTGTGAAAGCTAATAAAATGAGTATATGCCAATTTTAGAGAGGTTTACATTGAAAACAAAAAACTTTTTCTTACTAAGACTACATTTCTTACCTTACTTTTCTATGGCAGCTATACTATATAGATGTACGATTTCGACCAAACTTGGCAGAATCGTGGAAAAGCATAGAAAACTAGTAAATGCGGAGTTTGGAGTCGTTTGCATTGAAAACAAAAAAGTTTTTCTCACTAGAACTAGTTTTACGACCGATCGTGGCATGTTATAGTCAACCGATCTGGCCGATTTCGATAAATGTGCAGCGTATTTGTACCAGAAGACTTTGTGCAAAGTTTGGTGAAGATAGCTTACAAACTGACGGAGGAAATAGCATGGAACAGACGGTGGGTACAGCGCATACGTAATCAACGTCTCAGCGCAGACGACTATTGACGTCGCGCAAGACAGTATGAAAAAACACAGTAAAGAATTAAGCCTGGCGAGAAATCACAGTACAGCTACGAGAGAGGGTTACTCTTTGAATTGTACCAAATAAAGCTCATAACAATTTCTCTCTGTGTTCAGTTACAATCTTTCAAGTTTAACCATATCCCTGCAGTCCGCACCTAAACACATAGAATCTTGAGTAAACAAATCCGTAAAGACTCAACATTTGTCCAACGTTTAACACTTAAGCGATTTCTTTGCTCTGGACTTTTGTTTGCAAAAAGATGAAGAAACACGGTTAATGATCTTGAGAACAATGTGAGAAAGGCATTCAGAGAAATTGAATGAAACGTGTGTGTGGTAAATACATTGCTAAAAGATGTAGATTAATTGAATACTAAGAATTAATTTAATATTTTTCCCGGAACTTTTTTAAAAAATCGACTAAAATACTGATAAGCTGTATAAGTTTGGTGCGTTTTCCAAATTTCATTATCTGCCACAAGTTTTTTTGGTGGTAAATTCTAAATAAATATTTGCTTGAGAGAGGCTCCCACCCAGCTATTCCCCTATTTCCCCTCAATCTCATTAAACAAAACAAACAAATCTATCAGCTTGTTTGTTTCATCATCAATGACGTCGCGGTCGCTCTCCGAAACAGCCGGCTTGGTCGGTGAGTGTTGACCTGCCGGATGGGGGGGAACTTCCCAGATATGATACTGTTTGTATGCGAGCAGCAACAGACAGGAGAGAGCGGTCTACCTACTCATCCGGCACGTACTTAAAGCACCGCTTGGCATCGACACCAGCTCATTGTGTTTCGCGGCTTGCTGGCGATCGGTGGTGATTTTATATACCCGGACTATTGAATATTATACTCTATTCTTGTGTAATTCACAAATAGACACAAAACGAAAAAAAAAGAATACTCAAATTGTTCTATTGCACCTTGGTGGCTGACGCGAAAATGTCGCGAATTTTGCTAGGCTGCTGTTGTCTATTTCAATTGGCGTTGCTGATAAATGCCACTGGGTAAGTTTGGTTTGACCCCAGACCTTGGTCAGTTCTACTTATATATAGATTATTATCAATACGTGCATAGAGCCACGTCTGCCAGGAATAGGCAGTAATGTTTTGATGGAAATATTAATAAAGTAACCAAAAACCGGTTGATTTGCCTACCAAATATGCAATTAAATTTAACGAAGGGAAAAGCAATTAGAATATAATTTCAAGTTTTACTTACACTTTGATAATTAACAAACCAAAATCTATTATTTGAACATAAAAATCTAATTAATCATTCAATTATTGATTGAAGCAAACCGGCTTTTTGGTGGGAAGAACAAACACAAAGAGTTTGTTTTTTTAATGTGAAACTTTTGTAGCTCACTTAATGAATTCATGTTCAAAATAAGCGTGGGTTGATTGAAAGCGTTGGAAGTTTTTGATTCGAGTTCTATGAGTTTTCTCATTTAGTTTTCAAAGTCCAAAGCAAATGTATTTATTATCTAAATGCAGGAATCTGCCTAAGTAGCAACCGGTGCATCCCCCTGGCTACACATTTGCTTTTGTGAAGCCCCCGGACCTAGAGCACCTGGCAATAACTCCGGTTTCTACATCTCTTTACTGTGGTTGTTTCTGTCCGACAAATGATTTTCTTCATGTGTATTAAAGTCTGTGGGCAACCCTGTCATACATACTCTAGTCACTTTCAAAATCATATCACCAATCAAGTTTTTTAAGCTGCCTTGAAATATGCGCTTAATTCTGTAATAATATTTTCACTATTCACATGGCAATAATTTACCCATTTTTGAGATGAATTTCTAAGTTTTAGGTCTGGTTTTCTTTTCAACTGACATTACAAATCCGGTTTTAAGGCTAGGAAAGTAAGCTAGAGAAACTAGAAGATTGGAGAGCGTGTGTATTAGAGAGAATTGCATTGAAGCCACTCTCACAATTTCGTTTTTTATCGACCGGAGTGCGAAATCAATTTTTGCACTCATGTTGCTTTGAAATTCCCAAGCAGTTATGGTATTGCTGGCATGTAGAGATAACTGTTAAAATAATGATGCTTTGTGGTGTTGTGTGCTTCCTACATAATTCAGGCAAAATGTTCTTGTGAGATTGTAATATAATATTATTATATCGGCATTACCCTTGAATCAAGTTTTAACGATCTTACTCTTGAATCTGAAGTGCTCTTGATACTAGAACAAACTTTCTTGGTTTTCGACAATCCACTATGAGTATACCCGTTACTCGTCGAGTAAAAAGGTTATACTAAAGTCCTGCAAATGTATGTAACAGGCAGAAGTAAGCTTCCCCGACCTCATAATGTATATATATTCTTGATCAGCATCAGCAGACGAGTCGATAAAGCCCTGCCCGTACGTCCGTTTGATTAAAGAATGAGCACTCTTGGATTTGATTATGTTTAACACTTTATTGAAGAGTTTGTGTTTTTGATTTAGGAATGTTTCGTACTTGGTTCAACTATTAAAGCGCTTGGATCAAGAAAAACGTGATCAAAATGTTATACTTGGATCAAGAATTTTCATTCTTGTATCAAGAATTTGTATTCTTATTTTAATTTTCATTCTTGTATCAATAATTTTTATTTTTGTACTAAGAATTTTTATTTCTATATTAAGAATTTCAATCTTGTATCAAGAATTTTTATTCTTATATTAATTTTCATTCTTGATTTAAGATTTTTCATTCTTGTATTAAGAATTTTAATTCCTATATTAAGAATTTCGATCTTGTATCAAGAATTTACCTTCTTGCTTTAAGAACTTTCATTCTTATATCAAGTATTTCCATTTTTGTATCAAGTATTTTCATTTTTGTATCAAGAATTTTCATTCTTGCTTTAAGAACTTTCATTCTTATATCAAGTGTTTTCATTCTTGTATCAAGAATTTCATTCTAGCATCAAGAATTTTCATTCTCGATTAGGAATTTGTATTCCTATTGAACTTTGGAACATTCGTAATCCAAGTATTAAATTCCCGATATGCTATGATCATGTCAACATATTCTTTTCTCTATTCCTTTAATTTCAGTCTCTACACCGTCGTAGCCCCGGGCACCATTCGTTCCAATTTCAAGTACAATGTAGCCGTCTCCCTGCACAAAGCCGATGGACCCAGCAAAATAGAACTGTCCATTACCGGACCCTCCTACAACGAGTCCAAAGACATCGAGATTCTACCCATGTCCACCAAAAATGTGGAATTCGATGTACCCAAACTGGCCAGCGGGGACTACAATCTAACCGCTGTGGGTGTGGAGGGTGTGGTTTTTAAGAATTCCACCACATTGAACTATGCCAACGATAAGCCCTCCATCTACATACAAACCGACAAGGCCACCTACAAGCCAGCGGATCTGGTGCAATTTCGAGTCCTGTTCCTAGATGAGAACACGCGACCGGCCAAAATTGATAAGCCCATAACGATAGCGATTCAGGATGGGGCACAAAATCGCATCAAGCAATGGACCAAAGTGCAGCTGGTCAAGGGCGTGTACTCGGGCGAACTCCAGCTGTCCGAGCAACCGGTGCTGGGTAACTGGAAGATCGATGTGGGTGTAGAGGGTGAGGGTGCGGAGAGCAAGTCCTTTGAGGTGGACAAGTATGTGCTGCCCAAGTTCGAGGTGAGCATTGATTCGGCCAAAGATGTGGCCGTACAGGATGGCGTGATCAAGGCGACGGTGAGAGCCAAGTATACCTACGGTAAGCCGGTCAAGGGCAAGGCCACTGTCTCCATGCAGCCCAACTATGGTTTCTATGGCCAGGACGAGGGCTTGCGTCAAGAGCAAACCATTGATGTGGACGGCAAGGGACATGTGGAGTTCAAAATCGGTGGCACCATCTACAGTGGGCCATATACACCGCCCATCAAGATTTTGGCCATTGTTACCGAAGAGTTGACGGGGAACAAGCAAAATGCCAGCACCACTGTGAATGTGCACTCGCAGCGGTACAAACTGGAGGCACTGGACAAGCCCAACAGTTATCATCCAGGCAAAGCCTTCACCTACCAGGTGGCGGTCAAGAAACTGGACGGTTCACCAGCACAGGATGCCTCAAAGAAGGTGAAGCTGGTGTTCGAATCGCCGCATTCTTATTTCCAGCCTCACGGATTCTTTCCATCGATTGAGGGCGGCACGCATAGACCCAGTGTGCCAAACATAGAGTATGAATCGACGGTGAATGCACAAGGCATAGCCAGTTTTGAGGTTACCCTGCCGGAGAATGAGAATCGTTATTTTAGTGTCAAGGCCATATACGATGAGTCCTCCTCGCAATTGGGTTCCCTGTCCAAATTTCAGCCAGCGGTGGAGAGTACCGAACCGCTGAAGATTGTCATGGAGAGCAAGACGTGAGTTTGGCATCAAATCAAATGGAAGATAATCTTTCATATACTCTTTTTCAGGCCCAAACTGGGTAAAAGTGTGTCCTTTGAGGTCAAGTCCAATGCGGCCATACCCTACTTTGTCTACACCATAGTGGCTCGTGGTAATATAGTGGAAACTGGCTATGTGGAGGTGCCCGAGGGTCGTAAGGCACACACAGTGAAGTTTACACCCAGTTTTCAGATGATACCCAAGGCCACCATCTATGTGCATTACATTTTTGACAATGAGTTGCGTTTCGAAGAGCAGACCATTAACTTTGAAAAGGATTTCGACAATTCGGTATTTACTTTGAATATGAATCAAATATAAACAGATTTGAGTTTGCAATTTCCCTTCACAGATAGAAATCACTGCCCCCGTGGAGGCCAAACCCAGTGAGGAGGTTAAGCTGCAGGTGAAAACAGATGCCGACTCCTTTGTGGGTCTACTGGGTGTGGATCAGAGTGTTTTACTTTTGAAATCGGGCAACGACTTGAACCGTGATGATATATTCAATGGCCTGGACAAATATCAAACGTCCACTCCCTATATGCGAGGCTATGGCCGTTATCCGGGACAAACTTCGGGCCTGGTGACACTAACAAATGCCAATTATCCTTACAGCACGGGTAAGTAATCAAACAAAAAAGAAATCATGTCTGGAGTTATTAATGCTATGGCAGATGAAACAAACTAAACAGGGATTAGGCCATCTCCGAGGAGGTTTCATGCCAAAATTTCTAGACAAGATGCAGCTAAAATTGAGATAGTACGTACAAATTTTGCGGATATTTGGCTTTGGCATGATATGAGGTGGGTTTGGAATGAAATGAATGAATAGAAATCTTTGCATTTGTCTACGATTTTTGTAAGCTGTAACCACAACAATCGATGTAAATATCATTTAGAACGTTTTACCAATATTCGAAAAATAAGTTTGGTTTAACTCAAGGTTCTTTAATGAACCGGTTCGGAGCTTTTGATTAGAGCTTTGAGTCGAAATACAAGTTCAGGCACGAACTATTTTTATACCCTTGCAAAGGGTATTATAATTTTGCCCAGAAGTTTGCAACGCATAGAAATATTCATTTCCGACCCCATAAACTATATATATTCTTGATCAGGGTTACGAGCTGAGTCGATTGAGCGTAGTCCGTCCGTCTGTCTATCGGTTTCTACGCGAACTAGTCTCTCAGTTTTGAAGCTATCGATCTTCTTTTTGCTGCACACTACTAATATGTTGGAACCGACCGGCTGGGATGACTATATCTCATAGCTCCCATAGCAACAGTCGGTCGGAAAACTAGTTTTAGTATGAAAAACTTTTTTCTTTTCAATGGAAACGTCTCCAAACTTTGTAATTGTTGGTTTTTTATGTTTTTTTATAATTCTACCAATTTTTATTAAAATCGGACAACTATATGGTATAGCTGCCATACAAAAGATAGGTCTGAAAAACAGTCTTAGTTTGAAAAACTTTTTTGTTTTTAATGGTAGCTTGCTGCAAATTTGTATTTGTTTGTTTCACATTCCTTTATCCAGTGCTACAAATTTTTGTCCAAATCGGTTGACTATATCATATAGCTGCCATATGAACGATCGGTCGGAAAATGGGAAAAAGCGTATTTTTTGAAAATATTTAAGCGAGCACTTGCAAGGGTATAAAAACTTCGGCACAGACGAAGTTAGCTTGGCTTTCTCGTTTTAAAATTTTATGTCACTTCCGATTCCTAAACGATTTACGGACGCGTCACATGAATCTGAAAAAAACTGACTTAACAAAATCCAAACCAGTTTTTGGCAATTAAATGCAGCTGCTTGAAGGCAAGATTCTCCTCAACTTTAAGGGCAAACTTTTGATGACAACATGTCCTTATTTGCCAGGGTAAGTCCAATTGCCCTTGTTGAGGGGAATAGGCAGCACTTTTTGCATCAATTGTCAGAGGTTTCAACAATTTGGAACATTAATTTCCTTTCAAAAGGTTTCAAAAGTAGATTTGCTGCATTTTTGAGGTTCCAAAAGGATGATTTCGTTGCATTTCAGTGTGACCGTACCATTTTTCGAGATAAATACCTTAAAACATTATACGCATTTGATGATACTTGTTAATTCGAAAAAAGCCACACCACTAATGAGCCACTCAAATATTTAATCTAACGAATCCACACCACAACCGGACCTCCCTTATACCAAAAGAGGTTCGGTTAAAATCAGAGCTCGCAAGTAACTCTCAACACTTTCCTAGTGTCGGCAAAAAACAGTTTGGTTACGGACACAACGAAAAGAGGGAGCGAACGACACCTTCAGTTCTGTTTTTGCTCAAATCTGTTTTGCTCAGAGCAAAGACACACTTTTTCGATTCTGTTTCTCTCGTGTCTTTCACTGACCGTTTTGCCGAGAGCAAACTTCCAAAGTGTTTTTTGCGTACATACATACATATACACATACATACATACAGCCTACTAAACGCACAAAACAAAAACACTTTTCACAGACACTTATTCTGTTCTGCTCATTTGAAAACAGTGGTTTGATGAGCACTCGCTCAAAAGTGTTTCTGTCAGTGGTCTTCGGCAGACCAACTCGTTTGTTTTGCTCAACCGGAAACACGTAACAGAAAACAGAAGAGAAGAGAGAATAAGTGTTTCGCTCAGTGAGAGAGCTTTTGTGCTGCGTCTGATTCTGTTTTTCTCTGAGGGTGCTCGCACTTAAAAAAGTGTTGACACTTGTTTGCGAGCTCTGGTTAAAATATTTAAGTCAACTTCTCAAGTACTTTTAAAACATTGCGAAAGACTAATGTTTCACATCAGAACAAAGTTCTGCATGTCAAATAAGTCCCAACCATTGCACACCAAAAGGCTGAAATGCAAAATTTTTGGCCATCAGTCGAATTTTTATTGACAATGTTTTTTGATGTTTGTTATTTATTCTAAAAGAGGATACTTCAAATATAACAATTCCAAAAATAAAAGCTGTCGGAGGGCAACCGTGGACTTTTAACAGGCCTACAAAGTCTGATGTTTGTATGCCTGTTTGATTACATAAAAAAGCGATAAAATGTATGTCATCTTTGCTACAAGAGACAATTTCTGCTGGTGAACAAATAAAATGTGTAAAATATGCAAAATACAGTAAAATTTATGTATTATATAAATAATTTGCAGCAAACCTGTGAAATTATTGAGAAAACTTAATCAAAACACCTTTTCCCCTTGGACTTGAAACTAACTTTCGCCCACTTTATGTCAAAGTGTTCTTTAAAGTATGCATTCTTACTTGTTATCAACACTTTTTGCCCGATTTTGCCCGTTCTCCGACTTTTAGGAAAGATAAAGCCAAGGGCGTACTTTCAACAGTCGAGAAAAACTATGCTTTGATATAAAATTTTTAAACAAATTACCATGCAAAACGTATGAAACATGCGAAAACTAATAAAAAACAAAAACATAAAAAATACTACGTATCCGCCATGTGGGACCATATGAGCGATGAGGTAGACGTGGTAGGATCGGTTTAAAACTTTTTCCAAATTGTTGTTGTTATCAAAATCACCAAGTTTCAACTCTATGGCTGCCGACTTGTCGACTTTATGCCAAAAATTTGGCTATTCAGCCTAGTGTGCGTTTCATCAAAATGTATGCAGTCTTTACTCTACTCGTGGCATATTTCTGACTCGCTCTTGCAGTGCCCATGATACTCGCGCCATTCTTGTGGCTTGTTGCTTGAACCTATGCAGGCAGAGAGCACAAAAGTTTGAGTTTTCTCTCGCTGTGTCTGCACATTACAAGTACAATACGATGCCGTTTGACATTCATTTTGTTAAAAACAAAGAGAACGATATAGAAAAACAGAAAGCATACAGTCACACAATTATGAAAACAACCTCCAAAAAGTCAGTTAAAGTGCACTGAAAAGAAAGAGCGAGTTATAAAACAAGTTTAACTAGTCAAATTTGAAACTAAAAACGAGAAAGCCAAGCTAACTTCGTCTGTGCCAAAGTTTTTATACCCTTGCAAATGCTCGCTTAAATATTTTCAAAAAATACGTTTTTTCCCATTTTTCGACCGATCGTTCGTATGGCAGCTATATGATATAGTCAACCGATTTGAACAAAAATTTGTAGAATTGGATAAAGGAATGTGAAACAAACAAATACAAAATTGCAGCAAGCTACCATTAAAACCAAAAAAGTTTTTCTAACTAAGACTATTTTTTAGACCTATCTTTTGTATGGCAGCTATACCATACAGTTGTCCGATTTTGATAAAACTTGGTGGAATTATAAAAAAGCATATAAAACCTACGATTACAAAGTTTGGATTCGTTTCCTTGTAAAAGAAAAAAGTTTTTCATACTAAAAGTAGTTTTCCGACCGATTGTTCCTATGGGAGCTATGAGATATAGTCATCCCAGCCGATCGGTTCCGACATATTAGTAGTGTGCCGCCAAAAAGAAGACTCTGTGCAAAATTTCAGCTCGATAGCTTCAAAACTGAGGGATTAGTTCGCGTAGAAACAGACAGACAGACGGACAGACGGACGGACAAAGCTCAATCGACTCAGCTCGTCACCCTGATCAAGAATATATATAGTTTATGGGGTCGGAAATGAATATTTCTATGCGTTGCAAACTTCTGGGCAAAATTATAATACCCTTTGCAAGGGTATAGAAAGATTAATTTGATCTACACTTTGGGATTGAAATCTCAAGCTCGAGTCGCACTAAATTGAGCTTGATACAAGCACGAAAGGATTGAAGCCTTCCTGAAAAGCGTGTATCAATCCGAAAAGGCTACGTTCAATCTCGAAACTGTACTTGAAAGTCAAATAATCCTGACTCGAGATTGAAGTGAGTACGGATGCACCAAGACTGAGGAGAGAAAATCTCTCTCACCCATACTATGAGGCTTAATGGGTACACACACACAAAGTGTTTCATTTTATGTGATTGATTTTTGCTACTATGATGCCTTACAATTCCCAAACTGTCATGGCAATGCTGGCATGAGGAGGAAGCTAAAAATAGATCGGGGTGGTATGCACACAACTAATGACCTTGAGACGGCAAGAACTTGCTGGTCTGAAAATCAAAAAGATCATTAAATCAGTCTTGGGGTAACATAAAGTTTCAATAAAGAGAACAAAGTCAATCGCGGTAACTTTAAAACAATCTTTTTTCGGATTTTCTTGTACGAATTTCGAATATCGGGTCTTCCTGATTCAATCCTTCTAAGGTATCAAGTCGAGTTTGGATAACAAGCTAATATCAATCCCAGGTGGTATAATGTCGAGATCAAGAAAAGAATTTCGAGATCAGGACAATTCTGTTCGTACAAGGTATTCTGATATCTGATTCGTTTGGGTTTGCTTTTGTTCCAAATATATCGATTTTTTCTATACCATCATTTCAATCCGATGAAGAATAGTATTTTTTTTTGTCTACAGAACCTTTTGTAAGTTATTTTCGTATCAATAATTTGATTTTTGCATTTTGATGCACTTTTTATACTAATCCTTCGATTCTCCCATGCAGATGAAATTATTTATTTTGCTCATGTCTTGAATAATGTTCCAACTCCTGAACTGGCCTTGGAAACTTCATACATATCGAGTGATTTGTCTGCTTCAGTACCACAAATACGTAAAGAGTTTCCAGAGAATTGGATCTTTTATAATAATGCAAAGTATGAAAGTAAAATTAATTATCTTGGTGAATTTGGTGGGGGGGTGAGGTTTCTCTGACTATTCTTCTACCTATATATCTATATATGTTTATATACTGACTGCAAATATGGTAAGTTAAGTGTGAGACAAGAGGTCTTAAGTTAAGAATACGTATTTAGATTAAGTGAAAGCTATGTTTATTGACTTAATTAACACATTTTCTCATAAACAGATTATTTTTATAATTGGCAAAGGTACGGTTTAATGCCAAGGATTGGATATAAAATGCAAATGCTGACTCCAATGGGTGGGATGGGTGGAGTGCGTATCGCTGCACCGGGTAGCTCATTTTCAGCTCGCCCTCAAATTGTACCCAAGATACGTAAAGAGTTTCCTGAAAATTGGATCTTTGCTAATGTTGAAAAGTATGATGAAATTTATGTCAAGCGATGTATATGTTGGTCTGTTTTAATCATTCATTCTACTAGTTATTATAGTATTAAGTTAAGTCTTCACTTATTACCGTTTGGCCTTAAATTTCTAGTTTCCGGAACAGCGAATGTTTTTGAGTGCAGAAAATTGCCATATTTTGTATAAGTCTTAACCACTAAATTGTTTAAATTGGTAAACTAACATTAGAATATGTATTTTAGCTCCAAATGTTTTAGCCGATTACCATCTCCATGCCATTGATTCGCTTGAGAGTGCTTTTGAGGAATCAGAGGACGAAACAGATTCAGAGATAGTTGCACATGATAGTGATACCGATATACCAGTGCCAAAGGTATTGATACGTACAAATTTTGCCGATGTATGGATCTGGCAATCAATTGATGGGAGGTGGGTGATTGAAAATCAAATCAAGCATGATTGTAGCATATTTATATATATTTTTAGCATTTTCATAACTTTTGTATTTGTGTACAAGTGGTACTTATGGAGGCTAAGGTTCTCTGTTCACTATTCTACTTTAAATGTCTTTATGATTAATAATCAACTATGACTTAAGATTGTCTGGCTAAAATTGTAAAATAGTTCTTGTTAGAATCGGATTGAAGATTGTGTTCTTTTGATTCTTACTTCAAGCTTGATCAAATTACATTAGGTGCTTAAAACGTGGCACTACCTCAGGGTTTAGATCCAGTCAAATTCTATAAGTTGTTACAATTTTTTGGAGAATTTTATGAACTAATCAACTGATTTCCCCATGCAGATGATTTGATGTATTATGACAGTGCATTAGGAACTGAGCAGACGATCGAAAGCGAGTGGGTAGAATACACAACACTGGCCGCATTCTTTGAATCTGAATTTACAACAACTTCTTCGCCTACTGATCCAGTACCTTTAATACGTAACAAATTTCCGGAAAATTGGATCTTCTACAATGCAGAAATGTATGAGAGTAAAATACTAGAATTTTGTTATTTCTTTGAAACGGTCTAGCTATCTATTCATCTTTGTGTGTTTATTTAACTGGGTGTTGGCACAACAGTTTAGCTGAAAAAAAGAGGGAAATATATCATTGAAACTAAATTAAGTGTAAGCCCCAATATGTCATAATTAACAACTAATCTTGTATATCCCCAAACACAGATAACTACTACTTTTTTGAAAGATTCGATTATGATAATATGCCAGTGCCTCTATATGCATTGCAATCGGTTGGTATTCCATTACCTCCAACGCTAGCCAGAGACCCAGCACACTCGATCTCAAGCACCGCTCAAATTGTACCACAGATACGTAAAGAATTTCCTGAAAATTGGATCTTTTATAATGCCGAAAAGTATAACCAAATTTTTTTAACTAAATTTATACATTTTTTGTTGGGTAATGTCAATGGTTACTGTCTTCACTACACTTCTTTCATGCATATTATTAACCTACAAATATCAACTATATTTCGGTATACTGTAAAGCAGAGGTGAACAAGAGCACTTAATGCTCAATACAAACGAAAAAAAAATACAAAGAAAATAGAAAACCGGTTATTGCCTTTAGCTGTGTGTATGCGCTTGTGGCTGTCTGGTATAATCGCAATCATTCGACGCACAACAACAACAAAAAAGGTATATGTGCAATAGCCTGATAGATTGTAGTTGTGTTCAATTCTTCAAGAGGCTTAGGAGAGATGGAGAAGAGACATATATTTGATATATTTTCCAATTATCCCAAAGTTTTTTTATACTCTGTACCGTAGGTACAGTTTGTGCAAAAGTATGTAACATCGAGAAGGAATCATCTCCGACCCTATAAAGTATATATATTCTTGATCAGCATCAACAGCCGAGTCATGTCCGTCTGTCCGTCTGTCTGTCTCAGAGATGGTAAGAGATAGAGGTTTAACATGTATGGGACATATGTTTCTTATGTCTGCAGGCAGATCAAGTTTATTTTCAATTTTGGCCACGCCCCCTCCCGCCCCCGCAATTTAGAAAAAACGTCATATCTCCCACAGTTTTAAAGATAGATGGCTTGTTCCTTCTGGACATATTTAGTTAGCAGGATAACTTATCGATCCGCCAAAGGAATGAAGAAGATCGGATGAATGGTTCTCGCGTTATGTTCGCTGCTACTGCAGAATCAAAATTTATGCTGAGCGTATAATTTTCTTGGTACAGAGTATGTTATAGTCGGGCTGGACCGACTTTCTTTCTTGTTTTGTCAAGATTTTTAAAAATATCTTTAACATTTACAAGGAAGGACTAGATTAGTCTGATTTGCTGTTGGGAATATATCGCACAGTGACCGATTTTGGTCTATTGTGCCCTCCACTCAGTTACAACTCTCCTAGCAGTCGAATTTCCTGCACAAATGCCAGATTTTTCGTGGGTTCTAGTCATTCTATCTAGTTGGGGTTTAGGCTGTGTTCCACAAATCTGTTGAGTCGGCGCCTCGCCAAAACATCGCAGTGTGCTTATACATGTATGGAGGACTCCTCCTTCTCTTCACAGAATCTGCATAGTTGGATGTTTGTTATTCCCAACTTGTACAGGTGGTGTCGCCGCAGCCAGGATCCTGAGGGTATTTTTTCCTTGTGGTTCACAATTAATGCTATTGCTTGTCTCCAGCCCTTGCTGTTCTTAGCGTATTCTCTTCTTTTCTAAAAAGTTCCTTATTGATATGTTGATAACATCGTTTTTAATTAAAAAAAAATCTTCAATAGAAAATTGATATTTGTGCAGGTCGAGCTATTTGGCTGTTAAAGTCAGCAGCGTCCAGAATATTTGCAAATACTTTGCCCAAATATTGAAGAGAATTAAATATATATATTTTAGACCTGGGTGTTTGAGATGACAATCTTCTATATGTTGAAAATATTGATTTGAAAGTCTTACAAAACTTGGCATATTTCTTATTCTTATTCTTATTCAATTCTTATTCATTTAAGTTATCTCCCGACTGAATTAAGAGTTAAAATAGAAATTGCAATTTTTTCAAAATTGCACATATAACAATTTTCTATGAAACATTTTTTTAATATTAATTTTTTAGTTACTTGATTGTTAAAAATATATTTTGCTGCTGTTGTTAGTTGGTTTCAAAATTAAGACAAGAACCAAAAACGCAAAAATATATCAGTTTACTGAACTAACTCTAACCAACATTGTATTTCTCCATGCACAGATAACATCCACTTATGGTTTGGTAGTATGCCAATGCCTATATACGCATTACAATCGGTTGGTTTGCCTGGCCCTCCATTGTTAGGCAGTGGTGTGTCGGTTGGCGCCTCGTTCTCAGGCACCGCTCAGATTGTACCTCAGATACGTAAAGAATTTCCTGAAAATTGGATCTTTTATAATGCTGAAAAGTATGACAAAGTTTTTCTACTTAATTTGTTAATCGATTTTTTTTGTTGGTTAATGGAAATTGTTACTGTCTGCCTAAGCTGTAAATTACTTGCTTCATTTAATCATATTTTCATCTACATGTAGACATATTTAAGGCTTATTAATGAAATGGCAAACTAATTATTTTCCATTCTTGGTACAAAAGAAGGTTTTTATTATTATTTTAATTTGGGAAACAGTTGCCAGAGCTAGAGTTACAGTATCGAAGCGCCGATTTCACATCTTTTCATCAAATACCTGACCAAACGGAACTAATAAGTGAAAACTTTGTAGCTGTTTGCATATGTAAATTCACTCGATTTGGTTGTTCCTTGATGATATAATACCAATATTTATATGCATTATTTTAAGTTATTCAAGTTTAGACAATTCACTGAATACTTTAAAAAGGCACAGCTAAATTTTTCAGCGACTTTATGCTTTGTATTTTATTTATCTATCATTCGAAAGGTATTAAGTTAGCTATGCAATTCGATAGGCATTACTAGCCTAAGTTCATATAGAGTTCATTAAAGTTTCTATCTCTACACACACCAAATTAATCGTGATTAATGCCCTTCAAAGTATGCAAACTTTTTTTCCTTAAGTTTTTATGTATTAAAATGAAGCCATTGCAAGTCACTCCAATGTTGAATATTCCAAAAAAAAATGTATAGTTAACCCAAATCTAAATTATATACTTGACAAAAATTATGAATTTCAAATAACATAGCATACTTAAAAGGGCATTAAGCAAGATATATTTTGTGTTTATGAAAGTGGAATCTGCTGAATCTTTTTAACATGTTTAAAATGACTTAGGTTGGGGCTATGCCAATCTTATTTACCAATTCAAAACGAACCAAAGAATCCTTTGAGTAGCTAATCAGGCATTTTAACTAGCTCTAGAGTTGTAGAGTACAATTTTCTTCCTTACCTAAACCTGACTCTATTTATATGCTTAGATATACCCACATTTCATCATGTCTACGGAACCATAGCGTCCCTTGCATGGAATGCAAACCCGATGTCGTATATCTCAACCACTTTCCGACCTCGGCCAGCATTTAGTACTAGCACTCGTCCAGATACGACCATAGCAGCTACACAAATTCGTAAAGAATTTCCTGAAACTTGGATTTTTGCCAATGGGACTATGTAAATTTTGTAGTATAATTTCTCTATGATGTTGACTAACACGGGCTGAAGGCACAAAACTTAAACTATTTGTACATTGTTGTCAACTAAAGCAAATTTCAAGAGTCGAGATGTTTAAAAAAAAAATTGCTTATAAGTTTTACCAGCTTTGTGAGGTTCATTGAAATTATATAGAATATTATTAATATCATGTTATACATAATATCAATCAACACCACAAAGTAGGCTAGTAGATCGTTCAGCTGTTTCAAGAGAAACTGCCCCCTCTTATCAGCAAATCTGGGCCTGTTGACTGTCAGTCTAGCAGCCGTCTTTCCCTGCCTCCGCTGCCATAACTGTTTGAGAATTTCAAGGCAGCATTCATGCAAAATTGGAAAGGCAGCGCAGAAATAAGCCGTTTACTTTCTAGCCTAAGATTTGAGAGCGTGTCACAGTAACCTCTGAAAACTTATTATATAAACCTTTGAGACTCGAAGTCAAACTCAGATGACAAAAGTTGTATTTTGAAAGATTTTGGCTTTGATGATCAAGTTAATGAACTTATTCTTGATACTGTACACTTAAAATGCAGTCGCTTATACGAAAATCCAGTGCAATCCTGAATACAAATTCCAAATGCCCCTAAAAGTATGCAAGATTTGTTACTGTGAACTATTACACATAAAGGTTTTACCAAATATAAAAATAGTTTGTTCCTGTAACACTTAATTTGAAGTGCATTCAACACTATATTCACTTCGTTCCAATTTAGTTATAAAAGCTATAGAACTGTAGCTTAAAGTAAATGCTTAGAATATCTTTAAGATTTTATGGTTTTAAACTTATGTTTGATCTAATTGCTTAAGGCCTGCCTGAATACTTACCACCTATGAGCGTAAGGCCTGTCTCCGAATTTAGAGGTTTACCTATAGCAGCAGCTTTTTTCGCCCCGAATGCTGGGAGAATTCCACTACTTAGGACAGTTGGAGTAGTAGCAGCTCCGCAAATTCGAAAAGAGTTTCCAGAGACTTGGATATTTGCCAACAGTGTTATGTAATTTCTTAACATTCTTTCTGATTTGGCTTAGTTGAACGTTGGTTGTGGTCTAACTTAATATAAGGCTTTACATTTCCCCTTATCAATTGATCCATACACAAATAACTATGGGTATAAGGCAATTCAGATTTCACACAACCAATTTATCCCAGAGCCCTGCATTGGTTGTAAAATTTCATTAATACTTAAGTAGTCTGGATATGTTGCAACAGCACTTTAACCAATGAGTTCTAAATTTTAACATTTTTTTTATTAAGAAAAAATAATTGGAATTTCATCTAAAGCTTCATATGCTTCTGCTTCATTTTTGCCACGCCCTCTTCCACCCCACAATTTGTGACAAACATCGTATCTTCCACAGTTTTATAGATAGAAAGTTCGTACCTTCTGTACATATTTAGTAATGAGAATTATATGTGGATCGGTTGAACGATTATCAAGCTAGGTAGAAAATGCTTAGATAAAAAACTCAGCCGAAATCGGTCTTAACTTTAGGAATTCGCCTTAAAAAAGAGGTCAAAGACGATACACCATATACTTTAGACAACAAATTTCTTTAAGTAGGACTGAGGCCTTCTAGAATTAAGTAAATATTTACCAGGAATGCAAACCGGAATTGAATCCAGCCGAACCAAACCGTTTTTCCAATGTGCTCTTGAGATTCAATTTCGAAATTGTCGAAAAAGTTATTTAAGATTCAATTTCAAAATTGTGAAAAAGTTTATTTGAGATATCTTCATTATACTCTATACCGTAGGTACATAGAATATTATAAGTTTGTGCAAAAGTATGTAACATCCAGAAGGAAGCATCTCCGACCCCATAAAGTATATATATTCTTGATCAGCATCAACAGCCGAGTCGATATAGCCATGTCCGTCTGTCTGTCCGTATGAACGCACAGATCTCAGAGATGGTAAGAGATAGAGGTTTGACGTGTATGGGACATATGCTTCTCATGTCTGCAGGCAGATCAAGTTTATTTTCAATTTTGGCCACGCCCCCTCCCGCCCCCGCAATTTAGAAAAAACGTCATATCTCCCACACTTTTGAAGATAGATGGCTTGTTCCTTCTGGACATATTTAGTTATTAGAATAACTTATCGATCCGCCAAAGGAATGAAGAAGATCGGATGAACGGTTTTCGAGTTATAATCAAAAGACAAATTTCTTGGTACAGAGTATGTTATAGTCGGGCTTGACCGACTTTCTTTCTTGTTTTTTTTATCAAAATTTGAGAATTTTTATTATCCAAATCGAAATTGCTTGTAAGACTTTCGAAAAATGACAACTCGATCCATGCAGCACAGATTTCATTATTAAAATTTCTATGGCGATTACGGGGCGTATGGGTTATTTTTAGAGAAAACTTTTTGGCCTCATTTTTTTTTGTGTAAAATTCTATTGTCTATTCAAAAGAGCATCCTAATGTACACACATTTGTTTTATATTTTACATAGACAAACAAAAATATGTAAAAACTACACCAAAATTTAGTTATTCTGCAAGCTTAACAGGGATTTTGTACTCATTACGTGCAGCTTTTCAGTAACAAAAGATATATATTTTTTTTTAATTCAGCTGTTTTCTGTTTATATTTTCACAAGGGCGTAAATATGGTGAGGTAGGGGCACAGAAGGGGAGAGTCTTCTTTCTGTAAAAAGCCTAAGCCGAAGGGTTCGAACTCATAACTCACTTAGCTAGTCCCTGCAATTTAAGCACAAATTGCCGGCATCTCAGCCCATACGACTATCAGGCAAACGCGCGGTATAGCCGAAAATTATAGTAATGAGGGGAACTGACAAGCGTCGATGAGCTAATGGTTCAACAACACGTTTTGTGTAGATTTTCTATACGTAGCATTCCGCATTTGAAATCCTTAACTTTTATTTAGAAAACCTACATGGTAGCGTGTGAATAACAACTTTATGGACTGAACACATGGCTATTCTGTACTGATTTTAGAATTTCCACACACTCGTGTGGGCTTTCAATATCTAAACGTTAATGTAGAAAACCCAAATTTTCGTGTGGTATTCCGATTGGGTGACATGACAAAACGCTCACGAACAGAAGGCCCATATGAAAAATTTCAATCACTGCTTTGAAATATAACTCAGAAATTTTCTGGGCGAAATGTCCGGAATGTTCGAATTTAAATGACATTGAAAGCTCAGGAAGACTTAACCAATTATTGTTTTCCATACTGATGGAATAGTTCTACAAGTCGATTCAGTTGGTTTTATTATAAAAGTATATTAAGTGTGTTTACAATTTGGCTCGTGTGATATCTTAAAATTTTTGGCACTACTAATGCATGAAAAACTACGGACTCAGTACCCAGTTGACAGACATCAGCATGTCCCATCTCCTTCGGCACAACGAATGTCAGTTGTACGGCAGACGATTTTGAGACCATCGGCCAGCACATTCTCTGTTAACCATTTCGGCACATTTAATGCAAATTTTTGCCTGCTTGCTGCTGGTTTAAAACACAACAGGACTTAGTAATTTGTGTACAAATCTCGCATAAAACGATCGGTTCAATA
Source organism: Lordiphosa fenestrarum (assembly GCA_035044985.1). Lineage (NCBI taxonomy): Eukaryota > Metazoa > Arthropoda > Insecta > Diptera > Drosophilidae > Lordiphosa > Lordiphosa fenestrarum. The sequence goes on along the minus strand of JAWNNO010006316.1, from coordinate 12,496 downwards.
TGAAAAGCTTTTTCATCTTCGTCGTTTCTTGTTCCTTTAGTGCATTGGCCGCCATTATTGTCACAATATATGGCAGATGCCTGGCAACGTAAAACGTTATCTCGTAAGCATTGCCCTATTCTTCATGTGAGACGTCTTGAACTAATAAAGTGGCTAATCTTCCTTGATATGGAAGAGGCAGCTATTTCGTTTTGCACCCTGCAGAAACTCAATTTCCAGCGAACTCCAAATTTTTCATTTTAATTTGTTGGTTTTTTATTAAACTTATGTCCGAATTTAATGTGGACATAAGGCCCATAACATTTTTGAGTTTAATTTCGATGCTTACTATGATTATTTTTGATATGGGCCTTTTGTCCGTGGACGTTTTGTCATGTCACCTTCCGATTGCTGTATGGAAAATGTAGAAGCTATTTGGAAATATGCATTTTTTCTTATATTGTGTATTCTTAAAAAACTCTGCAACATGCCTCGTTTATATTTTTTATTTCTACACGTAGCATTTGGTTTTTTTACATCCTACATTTAGCTTTCAGTTTTCTACATTTTTCGTGTAAAATTTTACAGGGTGAACTACGTTTCGTTTGGAATTACCGTTTCTATACGTGGCGTGTAGCTAATAATGTTTTCTCTATGTTACATAAATTGTTCTAAATCTTAAGGTGAAGCCACTTTTATATTACAACCAGTGTCTTTTAATATTTTTGTAAATTTTACGTTGGTTTTCTACATACATTTTTTTTTTTAAATAATTCGGAGAATTTTTTTTTAATATTTCTCTATTTTTAAGAAATTGTCTTCCTAAAACAAAGGTGAATTTCTAACAATAATGATTGTAGCCCCATTTTAAGAACGTTTTTTGTAAAACATCTAGAAAAATTGCAATTAACTTAAGAAAAATTTTAACCGAATTTCTAAATTTAAGAAATTATTTTCTAAAAATTTCTAAATTTAAGAAATTATTTTCTAAAAATTTCTAAATTTAAGAAATTATTTTCTAAAAATTTCCAATTTTTGAAATTTCTAAATTTAAGAAATTATTTTCTAGAAATTTCTAAACTTAAGAAATTATTGTCTAAAAATTTCCAATTTTTGAAATTTCTAAACTTAAGAAATTATTGTCTAAAAATTTCCAATTTTTGAAATTTCTAAATTTAAGAAATTATTTTCTAAAAATATCAATTTTTGGTAGTATATTCTAAGTTTAGCAAAAAATGCTCTGAAAACAAGAAATCTTTCAATTAAGAAAATGAATTTATTCTTAAATTAAAACTAGAAAATACTTGATTTGAGTTTATGCAGCGCTGCTTTCAGCTGCAGCAGCAAAACTTTCAAGTCCGACCGTTTTTATACCCTTGCAAAGGGTATTATAATTTTGCCCAGAAGTTTGCAACGCATACAAATATTCATTTCCGACCCCATAAACTATATATATGCTTAATCAGGGTGACGAGCTGAGACGATTGAGCTTTGTCCGTCTGTCTGTCTGTTTCTACGCGAACTAGTCTCTTAGTTTTAAAGCTATCGAGCTGAAATTTTGCACAGAGTCTTCTTTTTGCTGCACACTACTAATATGTCGGAACCGACCGGATTGGATGACTATATCTCATAGCTCACATAGGAACAGTCGGTCGGAAAACTAGTTTTAGTTTGAAAAACTTTTTTCTTTTCAATGGAAACGCCTCCAAACCTTGAATTAATAGGTTTTCTATGTTGTTATACAATTCTACCAAGTTTGATTAAAATCGGACAACTATATGGTAGAGCTGCCATACAAAAGATAGGTCTGAAAAACAGTCTTAGTTAGAAAAACTTTTTTGTTTTTAATGGTAGCTTACTGCAAATTTGTATTTGTTTGTTTCACATTCCTTTATCCAGTTCTACAAATTTTTGTCCAAATCGGTTGACTATATCATATAGCTGCCATACGAACGATCGGTCGGAAAATGGGAAAAAATTTCTGTTTTTTGAAAATATTAAAGCGAGCACTTGCAAGGGTATAAAAACTTCGGCACAGACGAAGTTAGCTTAGCTTTCTCGTTTCTGACTTGTTTTCCTCTGCTTATGTGCTTAGCGCTGCGTCGTACAAAACTACGTATTGGCTCCTTCAGACCGTCTCCATATCTTCTCCGGTTGCCTGCTTATAAACCGGTTTCCTACTCAATGCAATCCGGACGTCCAGCTCAACCACCTGTCGCTGTCACAGTAGTTGCACAGATTCGTAAAGAATTTCCGGAAACTTGGATATTTGCCAATAACTTGATGTAACAGTCGTTTCACATATTTTATAAATAGTGTCCGCTCGCTGTGGGTTCGTTTCATAATTAACACATGAATCTACTTTAATTTAATATATTTTTATCATTTTGCTTTTTTAATTTAAGTCTTAAAATTGAGAAGTCCGGAGCCGGGTATAGTACCCATTATGAAAGTCAGTGGGAATAGGCTTAAGAGACCAACTGAGGCAGACAGAGCTACCAATGTATTGAGCATACGTCAAGATTTTGTTGAAACTTGGATATTTGAAGGAGATGATTCGTTCAAAATGTAATGCACCGAGTTGAACTAACAACGTTTTCCAAATTTCCCTTACTAAACCCTAGTTAACTAATGACTTAACATTTACATACTAATTTTCACCTAACCCATTTGTGTCCTTGTGTTTTGGCTTAATGTGTGCTTAAATGTTGTCGCTTGACTCAAGTAAAAGCGAAATAAAACTAAACTTGACTACTTTTTGTACAGCGTCGAAGGTGAAGGCTGGCTGAATGTGACCAAGAAGATACCCGATACCATTACTTCCTGGGTGGTTACCGGTTTCTCACTCAATCCCAAGACGGGCCTAGCTCTTACCCAGAATCCCAGCAAGATACGTGTTTTCCAGCCCTTCTTTGTCTCCACCAATTTGCCGTATTCGGTTAAGCGAGGTAAGTAACTGGGGATGGAAATCTTGCAAGCTCAACTATTTTATGTGCCCCACAGGTGAAGTCATTGCCATACCCGTCATCATATTCAACTACATGGACAAAACTCTGGAGACCGAAGTGGTCATGGATAACTCGGATAAGGAATACGAATTCACGGAGGCCACCAATGAGATTGAAGAGAAATCCATTGATGAAGTGCGTCGTGTGAAACGTGTGACCATACCACCAAATAGCGGTCAGAGTGTTTCCTTTATGATACGTCCCAAGCAAGTGGGCACAACTACCCTCAAGATAAGCGCCACCACTCCACTTGCCGGCGATACCATACATCAGAAACTGAAGGTAGAACCGGAGGGTGTTACCCAATTTGAGAACCGTGCCGTCTTTGTCAATCTACCCGAACAGTCCGAGATGAGTGAGGCCCTGCAAGTGGATATACCCTCTACCGCCGTGCAAGACTCCGAGTTCATTGAATTCTCCGTAGTGGGAGACCTGTTGGGACCCACCCTAAAGAACCTGGACAATTTGGTGCGCATGCCCTATGGTTGTGGTGAACAGAATATGGTTAACTTTGTGCCAAATATTTTGGTATTGAAATACTTGGAGGTGACGAACCGCAAGATGCCCAGTGTGGCCGCCAAGGCCAAGAAGTTCTTGGAAATTGGCTATCAACGTGAATTGACCTATAAGCATGATGATGGCTCTTACAGTGCTTTCGGCAAATCAGATCCTGCTGGCAGTACCTGGCTAACGGCCTATGTCATGCGCTCCTTCCATCAGGCTAAGAATTATACCGATATTGATCCGAAAACTGTGACAGCTGGCCTGGACTTTTTGGCATCGAAACAGAAGATGGATGGTGAATTCCCTGAAGTGGGTAAACTTTTCGATAATGCCAATCAGAATGCCTTGGGTCTTACGTCCTATGTGCTGTTGGCGTTCTTTGCGAATGAGGTGAGTATTTCAAGTTTAAGTAAAACTACATGAAAATGTGGGTATTCTACACGTTTGTCAGGGATTTGCTACCTATTACGTTTTTGCAGCTTTTCTACATTTCTCATTTCTACATGCGGCATGTAGCTGTATTCTACATGTCAAGTTTAGGGCCCAGCAATAATTACATTAAAGAGTGTGTGGTTTAGGAGGGATGGAGAAGGGGCGAAAGGGGCACGGGAGGCCTTGTCTCTGCATTTTAATTTAAACACAAATGCCGGCATCTCAGCCCTTACGACTATCAAGCACTCGCGCGGCATGGCTGCAAATCGCCGTAATAAAGAGCATCGATAAGCGACGATCAGCAACTCGTTTTGTATGTATAGATTTTCTATACTTAGCTATGAGCGGACAGTGGTGTGTCAAAAAGGGCTGCTAGAGGGATTGAAGCCCGCCCACATACCAAATATTTCAATCAGAGCGGGCAAACAAACGAAACGTTTAACGAACAGTTCGCGAAAGCTAAGAAACGATTCATATGTTTTGTAGCTGTTACTCTAGTCAGGGAAAACGAAACCACTAACTTTATATTGCCGAAGAGCGCAAACGGAACGATTGGAATATTGTTCTCCCAACAGCTGCACTGCCTTGGAACGTTTCGGAACGAAACAACAACAAAGCTGAGAGAAACAAAGAAGTAAGCAACAGAAAAAAAAACAACAATACAAATACAAATACAAATTGAGCAGCAAACGTTTCCGAACTATTCGCGCTCGTTGCATATCGTTCCGATTCCCTTTGTCCGCAAATCAAGATGAGAGCATTTCGCTTTACGTTTAGTTTGCTCCCACGAACGCAAACTGAACAGAACTCATTTTTTGTTACAGTTACTTTTCTCGGGTTTTGTTAGTATTTCGCTCTGTGCAAAGAAAGAAACGAAACGATTCAGAAACGTTTCGTTTCGTTTGTTTGCCCGCTCTGATTTCAATTCATCAAATCTATGCAAAAGGTCAACAATCTCGCAGTAATCAAAGCTTTCAGAATAAGCTAGAATATATTTAGACTTCCTACAGAACCTCAGAACCTCAACACACCCTCCTTGATCAGATACTGTGAGTAAGGTCAAAGGCAGGGAACCACAATCTATACAAGTAAGGGTTTTGATATAATAACTACTTATCGACTATCGTTCGATGATTCAAAGGTGTATTTCGGTATATCGAACCGACATGGTCGCACTCGCTATTTAGCTACACCATAAAATCCAGTGTGACCATGTCAGTGTCATATATCGACTCTGTGGCCCTGGATTTTCTATGTGCGTTCGATCAACTCCAATTATTATACTCTGTACCGTAGGTACACAGAGTATTATAAGTTTGTGCAAAAGTATGTAACAGGCAGAAGGAAGCATCTCCGACCCCATAAAGTATATATATTCTTGATCAGCATCAACAGCCGAGTCGATATAGCCATGTCCGTCTGTCCATCCGTCTGTCTGTCCGTATGAACGCACAGATCTCAGAGATGGTAAGAGATAGAGGTTTGACATGTATGGGACCTATGCTTCTTATGTCTGCAGGCAGATCAAGTTTATTTTCAATTTTGGCCACGCCCTCTCCCGCCCCCGCAATTTAGAAAAAACGTCATATCTCCCACAGTTTTGAAGATAGATGGCTTGTTCCTTTAGGACATATTTAGTTATTAGAATAACTTATCGATCCGCCAAAGGAATGAAGAAGATCGGATGAACGGTTTTCGAGTTATGATCAAAAGACAAAATTTCTTGGTACAGAGTATGTTATAGTCGGGCTTGACCGACATTCTTTCTTGTTTTGCATATGCGAAAAGGCACTTCCTGTTCTGCTGCCTGGTATTTACTGTATCATGAGTCACAGGCAGATAAAATTGAGGCGAACTTTCTATGTAGTTCACCTAAAAGAACTTCCCAACTCCTACACTTTAGCAAGAACAGGATGAGAACTATGGTAGGAGTCATAACGGGGCACTAAACCATCGGTCAAATGGCCACTAGGATGCGCGTGCCCCACCATGACTTCTGCCGTAACTGTGGGAACGAGGAGGAAATAGAAAGCAACCATCAGATTCTATGCGACTGCCCTGCACTTCTTAGGAAACGCACCCAGCATCTGGCCAAACCATTCTTTGAAGACCTGGGCAGACCTGGGAAATGTGCCCCTAGAAGACCTGGCTCTTTTTGTGGATTCCTTAAAATGGTTTAAATAGAAAGTTTGCGCGGAAACTGACCGTCAATACCCCCTCCCGACCTCTTACTAGGCATCACAATGGGCCAAAAGGCCTCTGTCGAGCAGCCTATTAAACCTAAACCTACACTCATAAAACATTTGCCATGAAAACTAGAAATTCTCCTATGAAATCCGTCACCTTAAAATTAAGAAAAATAGTTTCTCATTTATAGAAAACTTTCAAAGTTTCAGAAAAATTTTCCATAAATGAGAAAAAGTTTTCTTAATTTTAGGGTGAATCGCCTTAAGACGGATTTCATAGGAGAATTTCTAGTTTTCAGGGCGAATTGGTTTACCAGTGTATGCCTTCTATGTAGTGCTTAGACAAGTGACCGACTTGGAACACGGCACAGCTCACTAACGTAAAATCAAGGGTCCACATACAAACTTTCAATTGTCATTCATTTGTATGGCACTTACCACACTTTAAATGTTTTTTTCTGTTAGATTTTTCCCTGCTTCAAAAGCCTTTCCATACGCGTAAAAGTTCGCCTACTTAGTTTGATTATTGATTATTTAATTTTCAAATTTTATTTGGTAATCTAGTAGGCCTTGATCGAATCAAACGAGACCCACTACTAAACATGGAGAGAAACAAATTCATTTACTACCCGGCAGCTGCTGGGACTGGTCGCTTTCGACCGGTGTTTCTTCCTTCTTTTTTTCTTTTTTATCTTTTGCAATCTCCTTGTTGTAATTCGACTGTACTAGGAGTAAACGTTTTGTTTAAAAAAACAATCTTTTTTTATCATTTATTGTTGTAAGAGTATTTTTTTTTTAACCGGCTTGCCAATTTCATTCGTTGAATGTGACACGTATTGGTTCACATGAATTATTAAAACTATTTACTCTTAGTATTTTACAAGTATTTTAGAGTCTTAAACTTTTTACTTGGTCTAATTTTTTTTGGTTTAATTTGAATCAATTCTAAAATTGACCAACTCGTTTCTTGGTAATTTTATTATCTACAATAAGAAATCAATTAAGTTTACAAAGGTCCATGTAGGCTTGAAAATTTTTCTGTTCATTCAGTCTACAGTCGTTTTTGAAACCCCAAGCCCTGTTCCAAACTAGAGTTTCGGGTTGGCTTGAGGTTCGGTAACTCCAAGCTTTTTGTACATGTTCATTCTTGACTTCAACCATGCTTTAATCCATAGCGAAAATATTGATGTAGAGCTCGTTTCGCTCCTTTGTACTTATTTGCTGATGCTTTATCTTTGATTTTAACTTAATAGCCTATACACACATCGATGAGAAGATGGCGAACAAATGAAACTCGTGTTCATACTGTCACCGTCCACCGTCTACCGTCAATGCCTTCTTTTTCATATGTGTCAATCAAAATATGAAATTATCTAAAATATAGGAAAATAGTTCAACTATTTTGGTGGTTCTGTTAGCTGCAGCTCAACAGCAGTAGCAGATGATTATTCAATTAATTGCCGAGTTGGAAAATGACGGATACTTGGATGATATGGACTTCGAAAAAATGGTTTTGATGGTCGAAAGTCGAATCAGCCTGTTTTTGCTTAAGCAAATCCAAATGACAGTTTTGAAAAGAGGCGTTTTGGGCACCCATTTCCCGCAAAATGTTTCGAGTCCGCTCGTGATGCATTTCTCTGCATTTCAATCCTCCCTAGCCAACGAAATCAGTTCCTAGTGGGTGCCAATTTCGTCCTTACATTAGTCCAGTGGATTTTAATCTCTCTTTCCTCCATCAGCATGGCCATCTTCTGGTAGACGTTTGACATTTGAAGTTTGACAATCACTTGCCGCGCTCACATTGTTTACGTTTTCGCTGCGAATGTCATTTTTTGTAGTGGTGGACACAGAAATATCGCATTTACGATGAGTGAAACAGCATGAAATAGGAACATCCCCAGCCGACGGGGGAATATTTTGAGAAAATTTGGCACGGCAAGTTCTTACGTACCGTCTTTGACGGTAGGACGGTAAACGGTAGATGTGGGCTAGTGTGAATAGGCTATAACAAACACAAATTCTGTCGGACGTCTTGCATTGTTTCTCTTGCTATTTTTATACTCTGTACACAGTACACAGAGTATTATAAGTTTGTGCAAAAGTATGTAACAGGCAGAAGGAAGCATCTTCGACCCCATAAAGTATATATATTCTTGATCAGCATCAACAGCCGAGTCGATATAGCCATGAACGCACAGATCTCGGAGATGGTAAGAGATAGAGGCTTGACATGTCTGGGACATATGCTTCTTATGTCTGCAGGCAGATCAAGTTTATTTTCAATTTTGGCCACGCCCCTCCCGCCCCCGCAATTTAGAAAAAACGTCATATCTCCCACAGTTTTGAAGATAGATGGCTTGTTCCTTCTGGACATATTTAGTTATTAGGATACCTTATCGATCCGCCAAAGAAATGAAGAAGATCGGATGAACGGTTTTTGAGTTATGATCAAAAGACAAATTTTCTTGGTACAGAGTATGTTATAGTCGGGCTTGACCGACTTTCTTTCTTGTTATACTCTGTACACAGTATATAGAGTATTATAAGTTTGTGCAAAAGTATGTAACATCGAGAAGGAATCATCTCCGACCCTATAAAGTATATATAATCTTGATCAGCATCAACAGCCGAGTCGATATAGCCCTGTCCGTCTGTCCGTCCGTCCGTCTGTCTGTCCGTATGAACGCACAGATCTCAGAGATGGTAAGAGATAGAGGTTTGACATGTATGGGACATATGCTTCTTATGTCTGCAGGCAGATCAAGTTTATTTTCAATTTTGGCCACGCCCCCTCCCGCCCCCGCAATTTAGAAAAAACGTCATATCTCCCACAGTTTTGAAGATAGATGGCTTGTTCCTTCTGGACATATTTAGTTATTAGGATAACTTATCGATCCGCCAAAAAAATGAAGAAGATCGGTTGAACGGTTTTCGAGTTATGCTCAAAAGACAAATTTTCTTGGTACAGAGTATGTTATAGTCGGGCTTGACCGACTTTCTTTCTTGTTATACTCTGTACACAGTACATAGAGTATTATTAGTTTGTGCAAAAGTATGTAACATCGAGAAGGAATCATCTCCGACCCTATAAAGTATATATATTCTTGATCAGCATCAACAGCCGAGTCGATATAGCCCTGTCCGTCTGTCCGTCCGTCCGTCTGTCTGTCCGTATGAACGCACAGATCTCAGAGATGGTAAGAGATTGAGGCTTGACATGAATGGGACATATGCTTCTTATGTCTGCAGGCAGATCAAGTTTATTTTCAATTTTGGCCACGCCCCCTCCCGCCCTCGCAATATGGAAAAAACGTCATATCTCCCACAGTTTCGAAGATAGATGGCTTGTTCCTTCTGGACATATTTAGTTATTAGGATAACTTATCGATCCGCCAAAGAAATGAAGAAGATCGGTTGAACGGTTTTCGAGTTATGCTCAAAAGACAAATTTTCTTGGTACAGAGTATGTTATAGCCCGACTTTTTTTCTTGTTTTTTGTTAGATTTTTCCCTGTTTCAAAAGCCTTTCTATAAGCGTAAGAGTTCGCCTACTTAGTTTGATTATTGATTATTTTGGATTATTCCACATATGATTTTCAAATTTTATTTGGTAATCTAGTAGGCCTTGATCGAATCAAACGAGACCCACTACTAAACATGGAGAGAAACGAATTCATTTATTGCCCAGCAGCTGCTGGGACTGGTCGCTTTCGACCGGTGTTTCTTCCTTCTTTTTTTCTTTTTTATCTTTTGCAATCTCCTTGTTGTAATTCGACTGTACTAGGAGTATACGTTTTGTTTAAAAAACCAATCTTTTTTTTATCATTTATTGTTGTAAGAGTATTTTTTTTAACCGGCTTGCCTATTTCATTCGTTGAATGTGACACGTATTGGTTCAAATGAACTATCTAAACTATTTCCTCTCAAGCGTTCCCCAATACTTTGGTATAGTTTTAATCAGTGTCGAAATGGTTTCAAATATTAACCAACCCTTTTTTTGTTTTTTTGGTAATTTTATTATCTGCAATAAGAAATCAATTAATTTTACAAAGGTCCATGTAGGCTTGGAAAAATTTCACGGCAGTCTGAAGTAATTTTTGAAACCCCCAAGTCCTTTTCCAAACTAGTTTCGGGTTGGTTTGAGGTTCGGTAACTCCAAGCTATTTGTACGTGTTCATTCTTGACTTCAGCCATGCTTCAATCCATAGCGAAAATATTGATTTAGAGTTCGTTTAGCTTGCTGATGCTTTCTTTGATTTTAACTTGAGCTTATCCGCTGGATTGTTGAAGTCATCGTCTTGCATGGTTTTTATACTCTGTACCGTAGGTACATAGAGTATTATAAGTTTGTGCAAAAGTATGTAACATCCAGAAGGAAGCATCTCCGACCCCATAAAGTATATATATTCTTGATCAGCATCAACAGCCGAGTCGATATAGCCATGTCCGTCTGTCCGTCCGTCTGTCTGTCCGTATGAACGCACAGATCTCAGAGATGGTAAGAGATAGAGGTTTGACGTGTATGGGACATATGCTTCTTATGTCTGCAGGCAGATCAAGTTTATTTTCAATTTTGGCCACGCCCCCTACCGCCCCCGCAATTTAGAAAAAACGTCATATCTCCCACAGTTTTGAAGATAGATGGTTTGTTCCTTCTGGACATATTTAGTTATTAGAATAACTTATCGATCCGCCAAAGGAATGAAGAAGATCGGATGAACGGTTTTCGAGTTATGACCAAAAGACAAAATTTCTTGGTGCAGAGTATGCTATAGTCGGGCTTGACCGACTTTCTTTCTTGTTTTTTCATTGTCAGAATAATCGAGATTATTGTAATGAAAAGAAATTGAATTCGTGATGTAATTACATTACATTAATGCTTTGCTGGAGAGTAGAGTGGATGTTGAATGATTACCCATTCGAGCATTTGGAGGACGGATTTGACGGCTTGTGCAAAAAACGTGATGGCAGAATGACTTGGCCATGTCGATCGGAACTTTACTTTAGAGGTCCTCGTTACTTTCAAGCATTTCCCAGTGCAACAGACGCACTGGCCATAAAAAGCAATGTGGTTATCAGACTCTAACCTTACCCAAGGCTTTCCTGCAGCTAAGCAGGAATCTGTATATTTAAGTCCCCTAAATTTCAAATCAAAACATTAACCTGCCTCCCCTTCTGCTACTTCACACAGGAATTGATACCCAAATACCAGCAGACCATAGACAAGGCTGTCCAATATGTGGCCCAGGAGGTGGACAATACCAATGATCAATATTCTCTGGCCATTGCGGCGGTGGCCCTGCAATTGGCCAAACATCCACAGGCTGAAAAGGTGCTGACCAAGTTGAATACCCTGGCCAAGCAGGAGGATGGACGTAAATGGTGGTCCAAGGCGAAGGCCACACCCAGCAGTGAACGTCCGCTAAGCTGGCATCCGCGTAGCAATGATGTGGAGATTACCTCCTATGTTCTATTGGCGCTCCTCGAAAAGGATACGGCAGAGTCGGCATTGCCTGTCATCAAGTGGCTGATTGCCCAGCGTAATAGTAACGGTGGCTTTGCCTCCACCCAGGACACTGTCATCGGTTTGCAGGCATTGACAAAGTTTGCTGTCAAGACCGGTTCGGGAACGGGTAGCATAGACATTGAGTTTGTGCCCTCGGACGGTGCCAAGGATACGATTAAAGTGAGTCCAGAAAATGCTTTGGTACTGCAAACGCATGTCCTGCCCAAGACCACGCGTAAGGTGGACTTTACGGCCAAAGGCAAGGGTTCGGCCATGGTGCAGCTTTCCTATCGCTACAATCTGGCCGAGAAGGATAAGAAGCCCAGCTTTAAGGTCACACCAACGGTGAAGGACACACCCAAGCAGCTGCTTATAGTGGAGGTATGCGCGGAGTATGTGCCCCTGGAGGAGGGTGATAAGACCAAGGACTCAAATATGGCTGTCATGGAAATTGCCCTGCCCTCCGGCTATGTGGGTGAGAAGGAGAGTTTTGGCAAAATCGAATCTGTGGATCGAGTGAAGCGTGTAGAAACCAAAAACTCCGACTCCACGGTCATTGTGTACTTTGATAGCCTCACGCCGGGAGATGTCAAGTGTCTGCCCGTGGAGGCAACCAAGGCTCATGCGGTGGCCAAACAGAAGCCAGCTGCCGTCTCACTCTACGATTACTATGACACGGAACGTCGGGCCACCGAGTACTATGAGGTGAAGTCCTCACTGTGTGACATCTGCGAGGGTGCAGATTGTGGCGAGGGCTGCAAAAAGGAATAGGAATTGTATGCATAGGTGTTCTTTTTTTGCAATAAATATCATATTTTATTAACTGGAAAATGTTTTGGTATGAAGAATTGGCATTAAAGTCCATCTAAGACTTGCTGTGTG
>JAWNNO010006314.1:0-13419 GCA_035044985.1 Lordiphosa fenestrarum | reverse complement strand
AAACATCGCAATCTTGCAGCTTCTTTAGTCCTGTAGGTCGTCAAGTCAATCTCGTTTTTTTTTTTTAATTTATCTCTAAACTGTTTAGCCCGCTCGGAATTCGTCTTCATTTTTCACTTTTTTTTCTGATGCCAACCGGATTTGTCAACCACAAGTCCCTGACTATTAATGACAATATATCCAAAAAATACGTGTAGTTCGTATTTATTTTTTATACTGCTGTATTTTGTTCGTACGTTACAGAATTCAAAGTGAAATATTTCTTGAACGGCGAGGTATTTTCACCCAATTTTTTTTTGCAGCTTAAAGAGAATAAAAAGCTATGTGTAAACAGCTTGTTAGTTGCAATTAAAGTCGCGTATTTTACTCGTGAAATTAAAAAAAAACCCTATTTTTCGTTACGTACGTTACACAATTTAAACACTCAAATAAATTACAAGCCCAAAGAGTTTTTTAGTCTGTTTTAATATAAGAGTGTACAAAATTGGTCAAGTAAAAAGTTGCTATAGGTCGGCAACCCTTTTTCTTAGTGTAAAGCTATTTTATGACCATTTGAAAATCGATTTTTTGTGAAAAACAATATATTTGTTTAAAGTAGGTGAACATTTGTACTGATATTGGTGCTATGGGTGGTCATAAGAGAATGTTCTTAACATATTCTTAAAGGTATACATGTGGACTATATAATGAATATTTTTTCAATTGCGTTGGCGCAACTTTACAAATTGACTCCGGGTAGACCTTTTTTCGGAAATGCCCATATGCTACCCTTAATTAAATCAGATGTTTAATTTACAAAATATAATCTTTCAGGAAAAAATCACTATTTTTAGGTAATTTGGCACGCTTTCAGATATAAGTTCTTGAAAACTAGGCAGCATATGGTCATTATTTTTCTTTGTCCAGTCCATCATGGTAAAACTTATAATAAGGTACAAATTTATGTGATTATATGAGAAACAAATTTAAATTTCTCACCAAACATAAGCAAAGTAAACTTTTGGAGGCCTTTATGTTAACTTGAAAGTTATTCTGTAGACACACTAAAAAAAGGGATACTAGAAAGCTGAAGTGAGCTCAGAAATTCGCGTATAACTTCGTCAAACGGTAACCAAACTTATTTAAACAACATTTGACTAACGAAGAACTAAATGTACTACAATAATAAATTCTAAGCAAAAATAGCTTGGAGCAACATTGTTAAACCAGTGGTGGTTAAAGTAGAAATTTCCAAAAATAAGTTTGAAATACCAGATTTGTACCTCGCATCTATGAGCCATCGAGCAATATATCTGAAAGCATTGATTAATATACACTGAAATCTTCTCATCGCTATAGGAGCTAACACAAGATTATATAAAATCAGATGGTCCATTCGGGAATTTTTCAAGTTAAGTGAGCAAAATGAGCACTAAACGGTTTTTGGGCCATATCTTCAGGTTTTGCGGGTCCCCGAGGAAAACCGAGTATGAGAAAGTGCTATATGCGACAAGCTTTACATCTAACGCTAGGTCAATTGTATAGGGTGTATCTCTGATATACCTTCTTAACAAATTGTGATTAGCATTTTAAAAAAGGAAAAATTAACTAAAAACAATATACATTTTTTTTAAATATTGTGTGTACTAATTTTAAAACATCAAAACCTAAAAATGGAACCTAAAAAATACCATAAAATTGATTTTTTCACATATTTTGACTTTGATAACCCATAGGTAAGCCTGTATAAGGCGTAGAACTTTTCTAAACCCTTGTTTTATAGGTGGAACAATTATCTATCATAAGCCATATTCGTTTCGAATTATTCGATTAACTCATTTTGTTCAAATATTATGATTTTTGCAACTAAAAAACTCAAATGGCTCCACTGTGCGACGGTTACCTTATACAATCGGAGGATAGAACAAAAGTCCGATATTTAGTAATAACACTAATAGGAATACGAAGCCGTGACGATGATCCCTAATCTGGATTCGGTATTCAGCTCGTTATAGTTGAAATTTGGGAGCAGTTGTCACCGTTGTCAACCGGACGGATGGACGCTTTTGGATACCGTAAGGCAACAGAAGTAAATAAGCGATCCGGAGTTGCAATTCCAAGCCCCAGCAGTGCTCTACACGTATCACATGCTCCGAGTCCGAGGCAGTTCTCGATTTCATGTAGCGCCATATTCTAGTCCTCGATGTGGCATTCTGAGCCAGGTCAATTAGTGGGGAAACCTGGAGATAATTAAAGCGATTAGATAGGCCAGAGATTGTGTGGGATGTTGAGCTTCTTCTTAATGCAAAAGCAGCATTTTATGTATTTTAAACTATTCAAACTTTAAGACTTAACAACTAAATTAATTCGAATACAAAAATCTAAATAAAAGAAAACAACAAAAAACAACTAGGCACCACTTGGGTTTATGCGCGGGGACAATTCATAGACAAGGGCTGATCGTGAATTAATTTGTGGGTGTTGTGAAAAAAACTTGCGCTAATCTGGCAAGTTTAATCAGGCCTTATTTATCAAAATCTGTATATTAAATTATTATAAGTAATACTCTAGAAGGTAAAACAATTCAATTAATACCAGATTTATATGGTAGTTGGTATGAGTTTTGAAAGTTGACGAATGCTCAAAAAGTATTAGGATTCGGCGACATGCAAGTGTCAATGAAATTCAATTGACTAGATTTTGTGCGAGGAAAATCGCTTACTAATATAAGATGCTGAAATTTTCAGCTTCTTGAACATCGTGAACATTAGCCTGGCATAAACTAGCTTCACAGCTGTTGTGGCCATGTGGCGACCAGCGCTGCCACCTGACTTCAGGAATTGCTGTAGACAAATACCTAACGCGTTCAGTGTTTCGCAAACTCTTGAAGCGTAAGGTTCTTCGCGGGTGTTCGCGGTACGCAAACTTTGTAAGAAAAAGAAAAGAAAAAATAGTTAATAAATTTAACACTTAGCCGAACAGCCAACTGTTCAGTGCACAATTATAGTGCAAAGTATACTAACAAAGTGAACAAAGCACTTGTTAAACGTTTTCCCTTTAATGAATTAAAAATAATAATAATAATATCAACAACAACAACAACAAAAATCGAAACGAAAAACGAACTAAGCGTGTGACAGAGAAAGAGAGACAGAGAGAGAGAGATGAAGAGGGAGCCGTGCTGTCTGTGTTTGTTGGGCACAGAGTTGCCAAGTCGAATCAAAATAAATTATTTATAAACAAAAAATGTTTTATCCAAATTTAAGTTCAGCCAAACAAATGGCAAAGTGATGTCCGCCTTAAATTAGCTGGCAAGGAAAATTCTTATTGGTGGCCGTTTTGCTTGCTGAGTTGGCAACACTGTTGCACACACAAACAAATGCTCAGAGAACGAGTCACATGCTCTCCTCTCTCAGTCTCTCTGTCTCGCTCATTTCAATTTTCCTCAATGAATGAAAATTTTGCCATTTTTACGCGAGCAAAAGTCAAAAATAATACAAATAGAAAATTATAAAATTCAACTTTATTTCCCCCTTCAACAGAGAGTGCAAGTGAAAGTTAAATAATTTGTAAAGTGTTTGTGATTTTAATATGTACAACAAGTTCTAGAAATTTTATGCCTTTTGCATAATACAAAAAATAATAAAAACAAAACAAAACCACAAAAAACCCAGTGACACAAACGCACACACATACAAAACAAAAAGAAATAACTAAAAGAAGGTAAGCTCAACAACCCCTTTCTCCCTCTGACTGCTTTGCCAATTGGAAAATTTCGTCTTTACACTTGCTCTGCTTCTGCTCTTTTACGCTGTTGGCAAGCGGCTCGCTTCATTCACAAGCGCACACACAAACACACAGAGGCGCACACCTACAACTTGCTCTCTCTCTCTCCCTCTCGCTCTCTGCCTGAGTATTACTCTCTGTGACTGGCATAGTGTGACCATAGTGGACGAGATTAAATTTAAAACAAATTTAAATCAAAATATAAAAATTAGTGTATAAAGGTATTAAGTATTAAAAGCGGCAAATTTAAATTTGAAATTTACTTGCTATATTTGAATACTCTGTACCAAAGGTAATCCATAAAGGAAATATGGTCTAGATCAGCTTTAATGTATAGTCCCCGCAGATCAAGTGTCCGGGAAAATCATCCCATCTGCCACGGCTTTTTGATTTAGTTCGGAACATTTCCATTGGTTTCATGACTATTTGGTTTTTGTTTACATATTCGACTTGGTTTTGTAAGTGTTTTGATGATAATACCATAACAGTGAACGAATTTGATAGTTTATCAGAGAAACACTTAGACCGCAACCATGTCTCCAAATTATTAGGCTGCAGCTCAATGTAGATCCGCTGTTTTTGCGCCTACTTCTATTCCATAGCGAGTAAAATTTCTGAATTGTTGTTTCTATTTTCTAACTTAATAAAACTTAATTATGACAATTGTAATTTTTGTTCATTTGGCTACCCAATTTGAACCTCATTTTCAAACATAACAGATAAAAGTAGAAAAAAATTGTTGTAAAAAAAAATCTAACAAAAAAAATCGAAATAAAGAAATTTTTATGGAAGGCAAATTGTACCTAGAATGAAATTAATTATGCCAAATATATTATATGTATCTGTACAGAGGTAATCACCGGGCTATAGGCTCGATGTACAGTGGGCCAAGAGCGGGGGTTAGGAATACTTAACTAAAAAGATTTTAGCTGCTGCTCGACTCAGTTGGAGCTTAGAATTGAGATGTCTTATGCCTTATCCTTCAAAGTATTAAGCTTAAATTGGATTTCCAATTATTTTGTTTGAATTTATATACAATGTAGAACAGATTAGACTTCTATAAGGCATGCCTTTCAATCAGGTGCTAAAATACATATTCTTATAATTCTATGATAAGTCATTGCAAAAATGATTCAGACCTTTATTCATAATCTATCAGTTTCTAAAAAGTCCAAATATGATTTTATATTAATGGTAGGTCCTACCTTTCCGAAATTAATTTCGGAAATTAATTTTTTAGGTTTTTAATAACATATGTTTGAACATCTCCGACACCCACTTTTCCGAAAAAAAAACAATTAAATTTTTCTGGCCCATTTGTATGACTCTCGAACTAATCAACCGGCTTCAATCACAGTTTTTTCTGTCATAGCTTGCTGAAATATTTTTTGACTGGATTCGTGGACAATATGTGGTAAAGATTAACCGTTTACCGAAGAACTATTTTCTTATTATTACTCAAAATCTGAAACCATTGCACTGACCTTTTTCTTGTAACAGTACTGTGATGTGCGCTACATCAACAAATCCATTTTTATTTTATTTAATTTGTTATCTTTTTTATGTTGAAATCCGTTTGTCTATATCAAATTTAGTTTTGGTGTAATTGCCTTTTTATTTCGATTATATTTTGTATGTGCTTTATGTCTGTGAGCTTTGTTTTTAACTTTAACTTCATTTCCAGTTTTAAAGTTGAAATATGGCTTAAAACTAAATATTACAAACCGCCAAAATAAAAGGACAAAACTTCAATATCGAGCTTAGGTCTCCAGAGTATACAAGAATAAAATTGTGGCTTTCTGATAGTTTAATTTTCGACAGATTTTTCAGCAAAACTACAGAATCATGAGTGTTGAGTCGCTCAAATGCAGAATCTACGTGAGAATTTGCCTGGTATATATAAAGAAATAAGACTTTAAGGCCTGTTCCCAGGACTGCGTAAAATTTAGGACGCGAAACTGCAATTTATTAACTTAGCATCCACATAAATTTTAAGTATGGCCATATATAAGCCAAATGGCAAAATAAAGAAACGGCCACATTGGTGGTCAGCTGTTTTTCGTTTACAAAAAAAAAAAAATTTTAAAGTGTTTTTGATTTGAGATTGTTAAACAAGAATATGATGCGCAGCAGGAAAAGTGATATGTTGATGGCGGTAGCGGCATACGTTGTGTTGAAAAGAAGACGACAGGCATTTAGAGAGGCATTTATTAATTAATGCGATTAAGTCCAATACAATTAACTAACCTTCTTTTATTATTTCCGCGCCAACACTTTCCCACGCACTCTTCACTTTTATGTGGTCAACGTGTTTTTTGTCTGTGATATCCCACAGATAAGGTCGGAGCTCAACTGCCTTTATAAGAGCAACTTTGTCCTCGGGGTTGAAACTTTCAGTACGCTTCCTTTTCCGCTCTTTTCTGCTCTCTGCTTTTTTCCCTCCGTTGTTTCCATTTTTGACGATTAAATAATTGATTGCGCTTTATTTTGATTCTGGCAACAGCTGTTTTACAGTCCACTCACGATCCAAAGCGCTATAGATATGTCAACTATCGATAGGCTAATTGTGTATTTATTTTTGCTTCCTCAGAACTTAGAAAATAAAAGCAGCAGCGGAAACTTTTCGCCGCTGTTTTTTTTATATGGAGCTAGTCATAAAAATTTATTTTCCGCGGTCCTGGGAACAGGCCTTTAGCCAATTACCAATGCTTACAAACCAAAAAGTAATTTTTTTAAGATTGTTACGTTGCTTAAAGAATTTCTTTTGCATTCTCTTAACTCGAAATGTGCGAATTTTGTATAAAACAAGCAGATAATGGAATGTTTTAGAAATTAATTTTGTAATTCAAAAAAAAAAAATGCAGAAGCACCCCCCAGTTCCTAAAACAATTCCCCACCAGTGCAATACATGCGCAACTCTTTGATTGTGGTCAGTAGGGGCTTCTCTCTTACCTTGTGTCCCTCCCATCACGCTAAATACTTAACTATACAATAGCATTTTTGTTGCATATTAATTCTCTCTCCCTCTCTCTCTCTTTCTTGTAGAGCTCATAAATAAATTTCAAATTAATTAACACAACAAAGCAACAAATTGAAAAGGCCAACTAACAAATGAATTTCCTGTTCCACTGTGCGCCCACGCACCACTGTGCTTGAGAATAGCCTCGCCCCCGCGGCTGCGATACTGGCACACTCTCTACTGTAATTAGCAACTGCAGTGATGCACGCGCTCACACTCTCTCCATCTCTTTCCCTCTCTCTCTCTCTCTTTGACTAATTTACATTTAAATGTGCGTGAGCGCACATTTGTTGATAATTACCAACAAATTACTAAACGCACTTGGCAACAACAAAAAGTCGAATGGAATAGACACACACACACACACTCACATACACTTGCAGCAACGCGTGCTCAATTGACATTTATTATTTTCGACTTCTTTGCGCCTTTGCTTACTGTGTCGAACAATTGTTTTTGTAATTATTTTATTGCCGTTGTCTCTCACGAAGTTTGTGTGTGGGTGAGAGCTCCATTGTTTGGCAAAAACATAACAACAAAAATTTACATTTTGTTCAAGCTGGACTAAGTGTTGCCCTGTAAATGTGCTTATTTGCATATGTATTTAGCTCAGAAATGGAATTTAAAATATTTTTTTTTTAATAATTTGCCTGAAAATTGACTTACAATATGGAAGTAGGCTTTACTTTGTTGTTGATGTTGACTTTTCATAAGTCTTTGATTGTAATCGATTACACTGTTTTTCAGAAGAAACAAACAGAATGCGTTCGAGACATGATTTGGTAACAGATTTTGCGACTCTGGATTTTTACATAGTTTTTTTAGGCCAGCTTCAAAGCTTATCTGTCTTACCATGGATCTTAATTAGCTTTATATTTATGATGATTGAATCCACTTTTTTAAAATTTTTCCTAGGTTTTCAGTTTAGTAAAAAGTTGTAAAATTTATCAATCGAAATAGCTTTCTACCTTCAAAACTGTTAAAAAAATTAATTTAGTTCTTTAAAGAGCTATTTAAAGAAATTTTTTTATTTTAAAATTTTCAATAATTTATAAGGTTTGATTCAAGAGACCTTGTCCTATAGACAGCGCTTTCTCTTTCGCTCTTTAAGCGTTCCGAGCAAGGCTTTTGATACCTGTAAAAATTCTAAGCAAACCGCCATCGAACTGCTTGGCTTGAGGCGCGGATTGCGACAGGGTATTCGAACCACATAAAACTATGAACTGATCTGCGAAAATCACAATTCTAGTTAAACTGCAAACAAAAATCAACTATTTTGTTTCACATGAATCCAATTGGCGTTATCGACTCCATTGTAATTTCATTCGCACGTTGATTGACTACTAATATTTTTTAGTTGTACAAACTTGGTTTGTGTTTTTTTGTTCGTTTTTATTTTTATTAACTTCATTATACACAGCTAGGCACGTTTTTTCTTTAAGTTTGTATAGTTTGGCCTTTTATGGACAGGACAATTGCGCCGTTTTTGGTGCTGAAAGCTAGTTTTTCAATTAGGGTAAATGCACTAAGAGAAATCAATGTTAAAACTATCTATCAAGTCATCAATTATCCAACCAAAACTAAGCCTAATCTTCCATGTAAGAACCTTGAAGCAGTTGTCTTCCTAGACCCTAAAGCATTATCAAAGATCTGACACAAAAAGCCATTAAAGTTTTTCAAACTTCCATAATAATAATCCATCAAAAAGCATGAACTTGCCCAAATCCCTAGACAAAACAAGATCATGTAAGCAGCAGCGTACCAGCCAGTAGGCATGCCTCCAGATCGCATTATAAACACAACACAAAAAAAAAATAATAAAAAGAAGAAGAAAAAATCATTTGTAATGGATGAGACTCTTGGACATATGGCAGACAACACAAGCCACATAACGATGGCGACGCAGACGACGACGATGATGATGAAGTTAAGGGCAAAAAAAACACAAGGCAGAAGATTGCTGAAGAAAATACCCAGACAACAACGGACAGTAAATCAACTAAATGTAGCAATTCTTCAACTCTGGGGGAATAAAATGTACCCTTTACATCGAATGTGTCAGAGTGTTTGATCATGATCTTTTAATAAAGAAAACAACCAGGCATTTGGGTATTACTCTCTTAAGATCTGTCTAGTCTAGTTTGTTATTAGTTTTCGTAGATAACTGTATTTTCAATGACAACAGCTTACTGCAAAGACAGAAAAAATGAAGCCTTGATCAGTTTTATACTCTGCAAAACTTTACAAAAAATTGAGGAAAGTTAACTTCATCTCGGCCGAAGTTTGTATACCCTTGCAGCACGTTTCTTAACTAATTTGAAGGACATATCCACTGAAAACAAACAAGTTTTTCTCAATAAGACTACTTTTGTTTGACAGCTGTACTATATAGATGTCCGATTTCAACCAAACTTGATGGAATCATGGGAATGCATAGCAAACTAAGGATTACAAAGTTTGGAGGCGTTTTCTTTAAAAACAAAATAGTTTTTCTCACTTAAATCAGTTTCTCGACCGGTCGGTCGAGCACGGCAGCTATAACCTATAGTACTCCGATTTTGACAAAACTTTAAAGAATTGTGTGAAAGCTTATAAAATAAATAAATACCAATTTTACTAAGACTAGTTTTCTAAGCTTACTTTTTTATGGTAGCTGTACTATATAGATGTCCGATTTTGACAAAACTGGTTAGAAGCATAGAAAACTAGTAAATACGGAATTTGGAGACGTTCCCATAAAACAAAAAAAATTTTCTCACTAGAACTAGTTTTTCGACCGAGCGTTCCTATGGCAGCTATATGTTATAGTCATCCGATCCGGCCGTTTCCAACAAATGTGC
Organism: Lordiphosa fenestrarum; assembly: GCA_035044985.1. NCBI lineage: Eukaryota > Metazoa > Arthropoda > Insecta > Diptera > Drosophilidae > Lordiphosa > Lordiphosa fenestrarum. Next base: position 3,795 of record JAWNNO010006314.1, on the reverse strand, counting down.
AGCGTATTTGTACCAGAAGACTTCGTGCAAAGTTTGGTCGAGATAGCTTTCAAACTGACGGAGGAGAACGCATAGAAACAGACGGACAGACGGACATGGCCATAGCGACTTAGCTCTTCATGCTGATCAATAATATATATGCTTAAAGTGGTCGGAAATGCTGCCTCCCTCTGCAAAGGTTATAAAAAAATTACTGTTTGGTACGGATTTTGGGCGGGTTGCATCATTAGTACGTACCCATTTACGGCGAGCGCTTCCGATCGATGATAACCCATTTAACCCAAACGATTTGAATATAGACGAAATGTGGTACTAACCAGGTACAACAGTAGGCTTATCTCTATCAGAGGTGAAGTGAATTGGCCACAAAGATCGTTCGATTTGAGCCCACTAGACTTTTTCTTATGTAATCTGAAATCAGCTGCCAAAGAATTTTGCTAAAAATTTGTAATTAATTTCCAGTATTTATTATTATCAACTAAGGATGCCTAATAAGGAAAGTCTAACAAAATTACAAAATAAACTGATAACGACTCTGAATCGGTGGGGGAATTTCATTTGCCTGTACGGCCAGTTATGCCCCGATTTTAGCCCTGTTGTAGTCACAGTCGATAATAGGGCTAACAAAAATATTAAACAAATATTAAAAAAGAAAAACTACAAAATTAAAGTAAGAAACTGCAGGATTACAAATATGAAAAACAAATTACTAAACCTCTAATTATAGAAATATACAAAAAATATGATATACAGGGTTGCCCATATTCGACGGACCCATGTTTTTTTTAAAAAAATCAAAGAAAAAAATAAAAATTTGGCGGTTGGCAATCTTAATCATTTAATTTGTTCCAAGTAGATTTGTTTACATCAATTTTTGAATATGATATCTCTCAAATGGCCGCCTCTGGCGTTGATGGCGTATTGTGCCCTTTTTGCAGCATTTTCCATCGTTTTCGCCAACATTTCGGCCGGAATAGCGGCTATTTCTTCACGAATGTTGTCCTTGAGCTCTTCTACGGTCCTTGGCTTGTTAACGTAAACCTTTGACTTCAAATATCCCCACAAGAAGAAGTCAGGCGGCGTCAAATCGGGCGAACGCGGTGGCCAGTCCAAATCACCACTTTTCGACATCAAACGGCCCGGAAACAATTTCTTCAGAAAATCGATTGTTATGCGACTTGTGTGCGGTGGAGCGCCGTCTTGTTGAAACCAGAACTGCCTCATACGCTTTCGACGAATAATTGGCATCACAAAATTGGTCATCATGTCGCGATAACGCTCCTGGTTGATGGTAACAGCATGGCCATTTGCATTTTGGAAGAAAAACGGCCCAATGACCGTTTTCGCACTAACGCCGCACCAAACTGTGACGTTTTCGTCATGAAGAGGCACTTCTTGAATCTCCTGAGGATTTTCAGTGGCGTAAATACGGCAATTTTGCTTATTTACGGTCCCATTCAATGTGAAATGGGCTTCATCGGACATGATAATGAGTTTTCACAATTGACTTGTTCTGTTGAATGTAAATTTCAACTATTTCAGAGCGCTCGCGTGGCGTGTATTGTTCCATCGTAAAAATCTGCTTGGACTGACGCTTCAAACGCGGTATGTCATTAAGCGATCTCACATCTCTGTCAAAAGTTATGGCGTTGCCAGATGGGTCCGTCGAATATGGACAACCCTGTATATAAAATGTAATAAAGTTAACTAGACATAGAACTATCAAAACAAAAATTATATAAAATTATCAATAAAAATTAGGAAATGAGGCCCCAAAAATAAAAAATTAAATAAGGCCTCAAAAATTTATATGGAAAACAAAATCAAACTTTTTAAATAAGATTTAGTGGTTTTATTTCCTTTTTTGAGGCACTAACCGAAAAACTAATTTTTGGGTCCCTATTTAATATTTATTTGGAAATATGAACTCAACTTTTAAAATGAATTTTTTGGGGTCTTATTTCATTTTTATTATATTTGCTAAAAATATAAATAAATCAAGAAAGCTAAGCTTACTTCGTTTGTGCCGAAGTTTTTATACCCTTTCAATTCTTAAATATTTTGTAAAAATAATCTTTTTCCCCCAACGACGCATTTTCCAACCGAAAGTTCTATGATAGTCATGCGATTTGGACAAAAATTTTTAGAATTAGGTAAGACATTTATAAGCCCGGCAGTAAGCCCGGCAAACCAGTTTTGAACCGAACCGGTTCGAACCCGGAAATCCGAATTTTATTTTACTGCGAACCGAACCTCTTTAGAATTAAAAGTTAAACCCGAACCTGTTTCGAATCTAAACTATCGGTTCGGTTCAACAAAAATAGTAGACATCTGAAAATTTGACCATCTGTATAGCGATTCCATCTGCTATATAGTTAGTTTTGAGCGGGCGGCAAAGTGAATTAAAAAAAAACCTAGAATAGCATTTAGAATACTTGACTCCCATGCTTTTTCAATGATTCACAAAAGCTTAACATAACATTGTAAATAAAAAAACTAAGAAATGGTATTTTATTTAATAGTAAATTATATTTTGAATTTTCAATACATCAATGTGTGCCGTTTGCAACTCAAGAACAACCAGATTCCCATACGATTTGGGTAGTTTTTAGGTCGAAAGCAATTATAAGAACACATAGGATTAAATTAACTTATATAATTTAGTAATATTTAGTTTGTATATAAATGTATTGATTTGTTCGAACCAAAACCTTCTCCCAAAAACCGCGAACCTGAAATTTCGAACCCTAACCCAGCGATCCGGAGATCCGAAAAAATGTATAGGTTTGCAGCCCTTTTTATTTCAAGCAAATACAACATTTTGGGATGCTACCATTAAAAACAAAAAAGTTTTTCTAACTAAGACTGTTTTTCAGACCAATCTTTTGTATAGCAGCTATACCATATAGTTGTCCGATTTTCATCAAACATGGAAAAATTATAAAAAAGCATAGGAAACCTATGAATACAAAGCTTGGAGACGTTTCCATTGAAAAGAAAAAAGTTTTTAATACTAAAACTAGTTTTTCGACCGATTGTTCCTATGGTAGCTATGAGATATAGTCATCCGATCCGGTCGGCTCCGACATATAAGTAGCGTGCAGCAAAAAGAAGACTCGGTGCTAAATTTCAGCTCTTTAGCTTCAAAACTGGGAGACTAGTTCGCGTAGAAACAGACAGATAGACGGACAGACGGACGGACAAAGCTCAATCGACTCAGCTTCTCAGCCTGATCAAGAATATATATAGGTCATCTGTCGGAAATGAATATTTCTATGCGTTGTAAACTTCTGGCACATACCCCAAATTGGGGGCCTTATTCCATTTTATTTTTTAGGGACTTATTTCATTGGAGAAAAGTACCTCGTCAAAGACTTTTCTGTTATTAATTTAGTTTTATTTAGCCAGTTTGGCATAATTGTAACATCGCCCCAAGTCTAAACAGTTTTTTAATATCCGATATTTAAAATATTGATATAGCAAATCTGTTTATTTGTTATGATCAATTTCGATATTTTCTATGGAATTCTCAATTTTTGGTCTGGCCTGCTGGCTGCTCTCAGTTTTTTGGCTACCGAATTTTAATGATTGGAAGCTGTGTGTGTGTATCATTTGAAATGAATCTTCCACACTTTGGGGGCCGTGCAGCAACGGCAACAGCAGCAAAAAGCCATAAGCATTAGCTGCAATATGGCGAGGCAGGAAAGCACAAAAAAAAAAAAGAAAAACATTCGATAAGCAGCAGCAACAGCCGAGCAGACAGCTATCGCGTATACGCAGCGTAGCAGCCAGAGT